>JAAGKR010003746.1:51561-70283 GCA_011419295.1 Clarias macrocephalus
GGCTTTTTTTTTTTTACTACCTTTTCTAGGGTCTTACAGATAAAGGGGAGGTTTGTAGTTGGACAGCTGACAGGGGTCAATGTCAGGTTTCTTAATTAGTCGTTGAATAACTGATAATTTATTTAACTGATAATACTCACTGCTGAACGAAGAGTTAACTATTTTTAACAGGGGATGCTTTATTACTGGTACAGTATGTCCCTGTTCTGTTCCAGGAGCAAGTCGGATTCTTTCAAAAGTCTGACAAAATGAGTCTTACACCCCTGTCTCACCTACACAGTGTCAGCAACGTTTCTTTTTACAAAGAGTTTTTGCAGTTTTGGAGTGATTATGTTTTCAATCTTTTCAAGCGAAAAGTTAGACAAGTGAGATACTTCCACGATTTGTTCACACCTACGAATGTAGATCCACAGTCCATTCATATCTGCGGAAATTTGTAATTCGAATGTTTGTAAGTTGAGCACTTAGTGTACTATTTGTACATTGAGAAAATTTGTTGGTATAGGATCTAATACACAGGTTTAAGATTTTGCAGAAGAGATGAGTAAAATTTGTTCATTCTCTTCAAGGGGAGGAAAGTATTCTAGGTTCTGATATGGTTAGCTTATCATCTACTTCAATGTTTGTTAAATTGTCTGGTTTCAAAGCCTGATTTTTTGTTTTGCCTAATGTTTACAATTTTGTTACTGAAAAAGTTCATGAACTCCTCACTACTGCAGTGGTTTTATTCCTGGTTAATTTTGTTAATATATATATATATATATATATATATATATATATATATTTTTTTTTTTTTTTTTTTTAAATCTTGCATTATTTTTTTCTTATTTTCTATAGGAGTGGAGAGAAAACTGAAACTAAAATTTCTCTGAGGCCCTCTAGTGGCTGGCTGCAGTACAATGTTTAACATCCCTTACTATAAAAACCATGCCCTCTTGTTGGTCTCTGGTTGCTCTCAAGAGCGAGCAATGAAGAAATGACCATATTTCCATGATTTAAAAAAAAAAATAAATAAATAAATAAGGTACCGATATTTGAATTTTCTAATTGACTAATTCTAATTTATCTTAGACAGTCTAACCCTCTTCATTGTCATTAGATGTCCCCCCGTTCCTATCACTAAATAAAAAAAAAATCCTTCAAGACTATAATCAGTCAAGGGGATCTTTGAAGATGTCTCAACATCCCTCCTTATCAATTTTAACTCACATACATCGTACATAAATGTGTACACCCTATCACGCTATCGGGCACCAAAACAATACAAGCAGATCTCATCATGGAATGGACTTGTTTGTCCAGGACATCTCACAGATGTTCGAATGGACTGAATTTGAAGACCAGATCAACACCTTGAACTCTTTGTCCTATGTCTTAAAAAGCTTTCCGGACATTTTTTGCAGTATGGCAGGATGCATTATCCTGCTGAAAGTGCCCCCTACCATTAATGAAATCAATTGCCATGAGTAGGTGTACTGGGTCTGCAAGATTTAGATTTGTGATAGGTGTTACACTAACATTCATATTATACAAGGACTTAAGGTTTCCCAGAAAAACTTTACCCAGAGGATCATATTTCTTCCATTAGCGTCATGGAACGCATAGTGCATTCTAATGCCATCTCTCCCTCTTTAAGCCATATGCACACACCCGGTCATCCAGATCCATGATGTAAAGAAACTTCAACAGATTTATCAGACCAGGCCACCACCTTCCATTGCTCCATGGTCCAGGTCCATTGTAGGGTCAGCAAGAGCACTCTAACTGGTCTTCAGAAACACAGACCCATATATAGCAAGCTCATGATTCTGTGAACATTTCACAGGTTGTCCTTCCTTGGACATCCTTTGGTAGGTAGTAACCATGGCATACCTGGAACACTCCACAGAGACAAGACAAATTCCGGAAATGCTCTGACCGAGTCATTTAGCCATTATAATTTTTCCCTTATTGTTTAGAGATTTTTGCTTGCCCATTTTTCTAACTTTCAACCCATCAATTTAAGACTCCATGACAGGAACCATTGTAATGATATAATGAATGGTATTCAGTTCACCTGTCAGTGATAATACAATTTAAATACCAATGCATATTAGTGCAACATGCAGAGTTAGAGTGTACAGTTCAAATTATGCGACTAGGGATTGATGTGCATGCACTCTCCCATGTACAGTAGTTAACATAATTTCAGTAATTAATAGTCATTTAAATTTTTCAATAACAACCTAATACCAAGCCTTTCCCAATGTATGTAACATTGCCAAATAAATGTCACCACAACATTTTGACAACCAAAAACTCCCACTAGAAAATCAAGCAGATTCATGAATCACACAATAAGTGCATTCTCTGTATGATGTACGTACATAATTTTATGAATTGCCACATGGCTGGCTGATAGGATAATTACATAAGTAAGCAGATGTACACGTGTTGACATTAAAGTGGACAGTGAGTGTACACCATTTATCACAGTTAGCTGGCTAGCATCCATGTTTTTTTCCCACTTCACAAGCCAAACATGGCAAGTACAAATAAGGTCATTAATTCTGTAAATTTGAGAAAACAACCATATCTGTTATAAAATATTATGTGTACAATAAAAAAAATTTCCGTGCATTGGTTTGCTTATGAGTGGCATGGTGGCTTAGTGGTTAGCACTGTCGCCTTGCACCTCCAGGGTCTGGGTTCGATTCCTGGCCCGGTTCAGTTCCTGTCTCTATGTGCATAGAGTTTGCATGTTCTCCCCAGGCTTAGGGGGTTTCTTCTGGGTACTCCGGTTTTCTCCCACAGCTTTGTACAGTATGTGTGTGCGCCCTGGGATGGACTGGCACCCCATCCAGGGTGATCCTGCCTCGTGCCCTAAGTCTAATGGGATAGTATCCGGGCCCCCACAACCATGTATACCATATGCCATTGTTTACCAGCTCAAAGTTCAAAGTTCAGGCCACGTCATAAACTATCTCTCTCAGACAGACAAAGGCTACACAAAGCCACAAACTCAGAAACGTGTATGAACTGGTAACTCTCAATACTTGTAATTTCCACATATAGTGTCCAACAACATACTTCATGATGTCAAGTCAAGCATGGAATTAAATTCACTGAGAAACAGAGATACATTTAAAAAGCTCAATTAAATAGCTCAATAGCATGGTGGAGCCACAGTGCCCCATGGCAAAGATGATTATTGCATTCCCTTCTCTGAACATTCTTATGGGTTGTATGGTCATACACTTGTTTTCATTTTCCTGTTTTCCTGGCTAAAAAAACATTTCATAAAATTGTGAAGGAGATTGCTGAAATCTAAAATTACTTGAGAATTGAGATAAGCAGTAAAATGAACAGTTCAATAACGTCAGCAAACATAACACAATGCAATGTGATCTCACAAGATTGTCACTCCACAGTTGTGTGGCCATAAGAAAACCACTTGTTAGTGAGGCTAATCGGAAAAAACCCAACAGGCAGATATATACAGATTTAATTATGTGAATGTCTGTTAAGGATTTAATTAACAGCTGTCATAACCGTCTGTTTTGTTTAATCATTACATGCATGCTATGATAGTCACTCACTTTAGTGAAAAGATCATACCTTATCCATGGAAAATTCCAAAATGTAATATTTCTTATTTTTCAGTTGAACTAATAAATGTGGCGAGACTTTGTTACCCAAAAAAGTAGAAGAGAAATGCCACTTCACTTCGAACCATGCTTACACAAGATCCCCTATTCTCAGTATGTTCTCCCCATTTATCATTTTGCAAATGATCTCTATTAACCTCACCAAGGTCGTGTCGTTGTGTCATCCATGTTTTAAGTCTTAGTTCTTTGCCTGATCCTGTAATTCCAACGGTGAGAATTAAACCGTCAACCCTGGAGGTACGAGGACACACTAACCACTACATCACCGTGCCACCCATATGAAGATATAAAGAATATAAAATGTAATATATCAAGTAGAATATACACATAGATGTCAACGATGACATCACAGACAGTGGTGCAAATGTGGTGTTTGCAGTGAACAAAGCTGGTAAAGTTTAAACAGACCGAAGGGGGAAAATGTTTACATCCTCTTATTTCTAAACAAGGAAAGAAAGAACGTAGATGATTTATTTAAATGTAGGTTTTTGTTTTATTTTAAAGATTTTATTTAAATTGGGGCTTCTACACAAGAAGAGCTTTTAAAATATCTGTATCATATTGCCATGTCTATACATGCACACAAAATGATGCGAGAGCATGAGTGTTATTCAACTTTCATGAGCATTCAGCTTTGCAACCCCTGTATGTATTTTTAACTGTTTTTGATCTAATGTGATTATTAAACTGTGAAAGGAAGCTTTGTGACCTCACTTCGACAAGTTCATATTTCCCCATCATTCATATGTAAGGCTGATCTGGCTGAATAAAATAACATACAGTGCACACAAAATAAATTTGTGAAACAGATATAATACCTTTCCCCAACTTTTTAAATTTCTAATATTAAAGGTCACTGATGGGGAGAGCCGCATAAGAAATGAAGCTTTTATTGAAATCCCCCTGCCCTTGTAATCATGTGCTGACCTTCACTAAAATAATTCCACATCCTGCATCTGCCTTAAAAATGGACATTTCACCCCCCACCACAATGCCAGTCCAATTATTCACTGTCACTCATTTTTAATAGATTCAAATATGTAACAAGAACATTTTCCAAGACAATCATTTTATTCCACAAGGAGAAAATTCTAACAAGCAGGTGCAGGACAAAAGAGCTGATTTTGATTGTAAAGTATTCAGATGCAAATTTTGCTATTATGTTCAACAACCAAAGCCCAAATGTCAGGTGAATATTAATTCATTAATTAAATATGTATGAATTGTATTGTATTCAAAAATTCTTCTTTTCATTATCTGCTCAGTAATCACATTTGGATGCCATTAAGGAGTTGGTAAATAATTAATACATTTTAAAACTTTTTTTGTAAAAACATAAAACTCATCTGATCATAATAGGTCTAAGTATTAGCCAAATAGAGCATCAGATGAGCAAGAACATAACTGTTTTTCACCATGCCATTATTTATTTAACAAAAATTGAGCAAAAATAAGTAACTCTGCCATGGATGGTCCCAAACAAAAGGAGGACGGTTAACCCCCTGATGAGGGGGTCATAAAACCCAGGATAAGGGACCAAACCTTTTCATTCTTGCAAACACATCTGGGGCAGTCGATGCACCAGCATTGGGGACCCAAGTGGGCTAGAAGCAACACACACCGAAAACATAAATCCATATTGCTGCATCAAATGTATGAACTGGATACCATGTCAGTCAAAAGGAGATAATTGTCAGAGAACTCACAAAATACAAGATTCTGGCAGTTCTTACCATCAATGGCACAATCAAGGCGCATGCATTCATGAGTATTCAACAACCGAACCAAGACTGACTAATCATGGATGATTCCTACATCCAGCTTCAAGAAACACTGGATTCAATTCCAGAATCAGACTTCATCAGAATTGCCGGTGATTTCAATGTCCATGTTGGTGGAGACAGATCAGGCTGGGAGGAAGCCTTGGAGAATTATGGCATCTGCAAAATCCAACAATGCATTACTTCTGCTATCTTTTGCTACTTTCAACAACCTCAGTGACAGCAACTGATGTGGCAGAAGCCCTTAGGAAAGACTTGGCCCTGATTGATTATGTAATAATCAACTCGCGTTATCGATCATCCCTCAAGGATATCTGTGCCATGATCATTCCCGAGTCCCGAACATTAATTGGAAAGGTATTCTATAACTTTGGGGATGTAAGAAAAAGCTATAGTTTCCATAATATGCAGTATTGATAAGCAGTCTGCATCCTTTGATCGAAGTAGGCATGGCGGATCATAAGACATTAGCAGTTCACTCCAATACTGCGGCATGAGGCCATTTAATGTTTTATAGGCCAAAAGTATTATTTTAAAATCAATGCAAAATTTCACTAGGAGCCACTGCAGTGTGCTCATATCTTCTGGTTCTAGTGAGAACACTCGTTGCTGCATTCTGAACTAACTGAAGCTTGTTTATGCACATACTGTAATTGAACAACCAGACAGTAAGGCATTACAATAGTCCAACCTAAAGGTAATAAAAACAAACAAATTTGTCCCCTTAGTTTAGTGACAATGTATTCCTTTTCTTGGCAATATTTTTTGTGATGAAAGTATGCTATCCTGATAATATTATCTACATGAGCTTCAAGTCTTTTACTGTTGCACTTGATGGAACAGAAAGGCCGTCCATAGTTACGGTGTGATCATAAAGCTTGCTTCTAGCTGCATGTGGTCCTAGTACTAGAAATTGTGTCTTGTCAGGATTAAGGAAAAGAAAGTTAATAAATATCCATGTGACGTTATGTCCTTCACACATTGCTCAACTTTATTAAGCTGGCTTTTCTCATTTGCTTTTGCTGAGACATATAACTGAGTGTCATCAGCATAACACTGAAAGTTAATACCATGCTTACAAATTATGTTGCCCAGAAGAAGCATGTAATGAGAAAAAAAAAAAGCAGTGGGCTTAAAACCAAACCATGTGGAACACCAAACTTCACCTGAGAACAGGCAGAATATTCACCATTTAAATCTACTAACTGATAACGATCAGTCAAATAGGATCTAAACCAGGAGAGGGCCGTTCCCTTAATTCCTATTACCTTTTCTAATCTGTGAAGGAGAATACTATGATCAGTGGTGTTAAAAGTACTGAGATCAAGTAACATAAGCAAAGAGACACAACTCTGATAAGAAGCCAATAGGAGGTCAATTACTACTTTAACAAGTGGTGTCTCAGTGCTGTGATGAGGCCTTAATCCTGATTGATAGTTTGTGTATGCTATTCCTATGTAGATATGAACATAGCTGCTGCACTACTTTTCCAGGATCTTAGAAATAAACACTGACAGGTGTTTGATATCGCGAGGTTTGATATCGACCTGTAGTTGGACAGCAAACAAAGGTCAAGGTCAGGTTTCTTAATTAGTGGCTTAATTACTGCTAAGTGAAGAATTCATTATTTTCAACAAGGGTTCCGTTATTGCTGGTACCATCTGCTTGAGAAAATGTACCAGTACAGGATCTAAAACACAGGTTGATGATTTTACAGAAGAGATGAGTGCAATTAGGTCATTCTCTTGAAGGGGAGTAAAGTATTCTAGGTTCTGATCTGATATGGTTAGTTTATCCTCTGCATCAATTAAATTGTCTGGTTTTAGAGCCTGAATTTTTTGCCTAACGCTTCCAATTTTGTTTGAAAAAGTTCATGAAGTCCTCACTTCTGCATGTTATTGGTGTGGAGATTTTTTAGTTGTCTTATTCCTGGTTAAATTTACTATTAAAAAAAAACTGTGTGAGTGCTTTTGTTGCACATACCGTATTCACAAAGAACTGCATACTTTGCTGCCTAATAAACGCTTTCATTAAAGAGCTGTTGTTGAAACATTGACACCTGATTTTCGTGTGTTCTGTCCATGTGCCAAACCCATTACACAACACTAATAGCTTCTTTTATAGTTCAGGATGCTTTTCTTCCATGCTATTTGAAATACTAACAATTTAGTTTGACATCGTTTCTGTTCTGATTTTTGTTGCGAATTGTTTGAATTGTTAATATATTTCTTATACTTAATCGGAAGCATATTATTAAATCTGTGTGACCTGCTTTGAGTGGATCCTACTACACACTAATTTACTTCTACTGAGTCCAGTAGAAGTCCACATGAATGCTGTTCTCAGAGGCTCTTCTGGAGTCTCAAAATGAATATTAAAGTGTGCAGCAATTAACACTTTGTCTACAGAAACCATGTATGAGAGGAAATCCGCAAATTCACAGAGAAATTCACAGTATGGTCCTGGGGGTCTGTAAATGCTAATTAGCAGAATTGACTGAGCAGACTTAATTTTTATACCTACACTTGTTATGTTACTATAGAGAACTTCAAATGTGTTACATTAAGTTAAGCCTTTATTTGTCACATATACATTACAGCACAATGAAATTCCTTCTTCGCATATCCCAGCGAAACTGGGGTCAGAGCGCAGGGTCAGACATGATACAGCGCCCCTGGAGCAGATAGGGTTGAGGGCCTTGCTCAAGGGCCCAACAGCATCAACCTGGTGGAGCTGGGGATCAAACTGCCAAACTTCCGATCAATAACTTAACAGTTACAGGGTTAACAGTGCCTTAACCCTCTGAGCCATTTTGTGTCCATGGTTTTGTATGATAGTCAGATTATGTAAATAACTCTACCTCTACCAGTTAGCCGAGGCTGAGGACTAGCTTCATTTAATGCTACATACTAATTCTGTTTAATCCTGGTTTCTGTTAAACACAGTATATCAAATTCTTGATCCGTGATAGTTTCATTAACAGTAAGTGCTTCAGATGTAAGAGATCAAACATTTAATAGTCCTAGCTTCAGAGCAGAGCTGCTGGCTGTGTAGTCAGTGGTTCTGAATCTGTAGTCTCTATATAAATTAAATTACTAAAAAAAATTTGAAATAAGCTTTGCTCAGGGAACAGCCACAGTCTCAATATGGTGAAACCTGTTGCTAATCAGCTAGCAGACAATTGAATTATCCTGTTTGTCTGCTCCCTGGCCTGGGTTCTGGGTAGTCACCGATTAACTAGGCCTGTTGTGAGACTATGTGCTATACTACAAGAAATGAGAGCAGCATCTTTCCGATTGGGATTGACACCATCTCGCCCATAAAGCAAAAGCAAGCGTCATTAGAGAGCTTCCTTGTTAAAGAAGTTTCCCGACAGAGCAATGTTTCTATTAGCGTGTGCGTGTATGTGTGTGAAAGTCATCCTACACAGTAGCCCCCTCCCTCCTCTTAAATAAGAGTTGAAGGAGGGGGGCTACTGTGTAAGACGAGAGGAGGTATGGAGTCATTCTACTCTGATTCTACTTTACAGAATAAAGAGAAAATGATGGAATGTGCATACAATGTGAGAAAATGTGTATGAATCAAAATAATCAGATTGTCTCTGATAAGCAAGCTGAGGGAAATGGTGGCAAAGAAAAAATTCTGAGATGACAATAGGAAGAAACCTCGAGAGGAACCAGACTGAACAAGGAACCCATTCTCATTTGGGTGAAACAGATAGCAGGAATTGTTTGGGTAGGTGTCAGAGTTCAAGTACCTGGGGTCATTGGTTCAAGAGTAGAAAGTGGAATCTTCGGCAGACATCCTCAGCAGTATTGACCAGGCAGCCGTGGCGTTCACCTTGCTCAAGTGGTGCCTATAGAAGAAGCAGAACATGTCTCACATCACCGAAATCTGCCTCTTTCAGCAGAGAGACTTTCCCCATACTCCTTTATGAATGCTTTGTGGAGGAAATGGATGCTTCTCAAATCCGATCTTAACAAGCTTAAGGTTTTCCAAATGCAATGCCTGCAGCAGATACTGGGAATTCCCATCTGTGACCATGTTAGAAACAAAGTCATGTGTGATAGGTGTGCCTACCAGATAACCATCGAAGAGCTCGTTTAAAAATATTATTATTATTACTATAGGAATTAAAGAAGAAGAACCCCCATTATTCAATATCTTGTAGATTCACCTTTAGCAGCAATAACTTGAAGCAAGTGTTTCCTATATGAATTATCAGTCTCTCACATCAGTGTTGAGGAATTTTGGCGCATTTTCCTTTACTACATTGCTTCTGTTCATTGAAGTTTTTGAGCATTCGCACAGCTCTCTTAAGTTCCCGACACGCCATTTCAGTTTGGTTGAGGTCTGGAATTTGACTAGGCCAAAACCTTGACTCTTTTCTTTTTCAGCCATTCTGGTATAGATTTACTGGGATGCTTTGGATCATGGTCCAGTTGCATGACCCAATTTCAATAATGCTTTACGTGTCGGAACTCTGGAGGGGAGTTCATTGTCAATTTATTTTCTTCAAGGTTCCAGATCCTGTGGCTGCAAAACAAGCCTAAATCATCACCGCTCCACTTTGAGGTGATCCTTCTGAAATGCTGTTTTCCCCAAGTGAGGAACTGGGCATTAAGGCCAAACAACTCCACTTTGCTCTTACATGTCCATAGAACATTGTTCCAGAAGCCTTGTGGTTGGTTCAGGTGCAGTTTTACAAACCTCAGTCATGCTTACATGTTCTTTTTAGACAGGAGAGGTTTTCTTCTGGCAACCCATCCAAAAATCACTTGTTCAGTCTAGCGAACCTAGCTTTGATTTAGCTGAAATGCTATGGTGGCTAACATTAATTTATATGGTAACGCATTTAATTGAATTCCATCATTCATACCCAACATGCCATCCCGTGTTAGCACCTACATTTTTTGTGGTAAGTTAAGCTGCACTGATTCCAGTAGCTGGTTAGCTAAAGTGAGGCTTAGAAGACAGCTAGCAGTTTGACACATGTAATGCAGCTGTCACTCAAACTTGCCACACTATTAAATTATGAATGACATAATGTGTAATGGTACATGGTTTTGTACCATATTGTAAACATTTGCTCCTGTTGTAAAGTTGGGCATTTTAACATGGGGATCTATGGAGATTGACTTTTGGAGCATTTTTGTACATGAGTCTAAGTCTAGGTGGTATCACTGGCTTGTTTGCACGGATGTTAGCAGCGTGGTGGCAGTGGGTTCTGTCATATGGTGAGGGTAAGTTCTGGAAGCGGCAGAGTCTTTGTCAAGTCATTGTCAAATTTGGCCGCGTCACTGTCTAGGGAAAACATAAGGCATCGTCAGTGTCACTTACTCACTCACACTCACATGGCTGTTGTGATGATGTCCTTTTATACTGTGCTACCTTCTGATAGAGGGTGGGTCATTATTCTCCTGCAGCAACGTCAGATTTCTTCAGCCCACACTGGGCCTTCTGGGTGTATTGGTACATGTATTGGAACATGGTAGGTGCTGAAATGGTGTAGCCTGTACATTGCTGTAGCAGCTGATAAGTGATTAGTGTGGGTTTTCTTGAACGTGCAGGCAGTAGCTCCTGAATGGCCTATTTGTTGGCCGAGCGTCCCATGCAAGAGAATTTAAGCCAAGCCTTCCAAAGTTTGTTTAGCACCCTCTTGAGATGGTGCAGGTGGTTGCCCAGGTGCACAAATAGATGATGACGGAAAAAATGGCACAGGACAATGTCCTTCAACTGCTTGAATGTGGCTGGGACTCCATGGAGGACAAAAAGATTGTCATCAGTGGCCCCTCGCTCTGTTGAATGTGTTATTATTTTTCACTTCTGGCATCAGGGAGACGTTGGTCAGGTCCAAGGTGGAGAGGGATTAGACCCAATCCTGGTGCTCCACTAAGTCATCCACTCTAGGTGTGTGTGTGTGTGTGTGTGTGTGCAGAAGTCATTTTATAGCTGGAACAAGCTAGATGGCATGAGATCCACGTTATTATCACCTCCTTTCATTGTGTGTCTCAAGAAGAAGAAAAAAATCTGTGTCGAAATATTGGAATATTGAATTGAAATTGAAAATGGAAAAAAAATTTTTTTTTTTTTTTTGTGAATGTTCTTTCGGGGACCTATTACACTGCATGTTTGAACTTTTCCCTGTTTTGGGGTGAAAAATGGTGTATACCATTGGCTGTACAATAAAGTTGATATTTTGAATCAATAAAAGCAATGAAAACTTTTATTTGTCAGGAGTGCAGGAACACAAATTTATTTACATGATATTTTCTATTTATATATTTATTTTTTGACTTTTTGTTGGAAAATGTTTCAAATGAGGACAAGTTCTTTTAAGGTACAAATTCATATGACTTACATTTTTGAGTTATTATTAAAATTATATACAATGTTTTAGAAAAAAGCCTAAAACACAATTTATATTTTAGAGCTCCATTTTGTTTTATTCTGTGTTTCATCCGTTCTTCTGAGGCTCGGTCTCCCGAAAGTACTACAGCTTGCTCACAGGTTAGATGTTACATATAAAGTAAGGTAAGGTTATGTGTATATGTGTTTATCCTGAGCCAGTAAACTTTAGTCACCGATAGTTTGATATTTTTATGAGTGAAACTGAATTAGTTGAATCAAATTCCTTCTAAAGAAGGAGCAATCTTTGTGAGCTGTTTTGTGTTATTGCAACCACTAGGTGGCAATAGCACTGTTTTCAAGACTAAATTCTCTAAGGCATTGAGAATGGCATGAACAGAAGGCTAAGGAAAATGTGGAAGCTGTCTGCGAAAGAAATTTACTAGCAGAATTTGGACCTGCTGCAGCAGTACCCGTAAGACCTTGGCCCTAAGAGTCAACAACAGAAATACTACTAATATTTTGTAAAAGATTCAGGTCTCAGAGGACGAAACATAAATGTAGGGTTGGTGCACAAGAATTTGGACGTTCCAAAAATAATATTTTTGTTGACCAGGCCTACTGTCAGGAGGGGACAAAGGATATAGATCTCCCTGTCCAATGTTCCAGGGATGACCCATGCAAAGACCTGTGGTTGGTTTGGTCAACAGTTTCCTTACTGATGTATGTAACTGACCATACAATTTGTACGTATGTATTTGCATGATAAATAAATTTCAAATTGTTATTTGTTCCCAAGCTGTTGTGAAGTTGGTGCGGTTAAAACTCTAAGCAATCACATTACCGGTGACTGACAGCATGCATTCAGTAAAATGAATCAATATGCTCTCTATAGGAAATCTCTATACTGTATACTCAACAATGTGCCAGTGAATGCTCAATGGACCTGCCATCCAAAACACTGAGAGAAAACTGTATTTGAAGGACATTATCAGAGACTTTGCTACAAGAAAATTCAGGTAACTCAGATTTGGACCTCAACACTAGTCAGCAAAATTCATACAACGCAGCTGCAAAGATGGTTAATAAAAAAATAGGCAGTGCATATTTAGTAACCTGATGTTAATATTATTATTGGCATCGTTTTCAGTTGACAATCATGTACTCTACTCAGTATTGAAATATTTTAGTTCCAATAGTTTGATTAATGCAGCCCTCATGATTGAAATGATGAATACATTTATTTATCCACCCATTATTTGATTTCATGATTTGATTTCCAGTAATTCCTTCAATTAACTTTTTTTTATTTTACTTTCCTCTAATCATGATTCATTGTTTTTTTTTTCACTCCTTGTTTTGTTTTAACAGTAAAAGGAGGAATTAAATCATCAGACTAATATGAAAGTATTTTTTGTCTGTGTTTTGAAATATGATCAAACATTACAGTATATATTTGTTTGTGTTTACGTATTCAAAACAGCGTATGGCCTGTATTGGATGACACTGTATTTATAAAATGGTTTTAAGAGACTTTATCTGTGTATTATTTCAAGGCTAATGGCCCTGTGCCTAATTCAAATTGCCTGTGTTGTATTAAATGTAAGGGTGGGAGGGTGTTGGTGGGTGTGTATGAATGGCCCAAGGTGGAAAAAAAGTTGTCCCCCGTCTATAATTTCTAATCCTTGGCCTGCCTAAGACTAAAAATGAGTTCAACCTAGCACTGAACTGAGAGAAAAAAATTGCAGGATTTTGCTAAATCTATGCCATAAAGTGACAGACATTTGTAAACAAATGCCAAACGGTACTTGGCTCAAAAGATTGGACTCAGTGATTGAACCAGTTGCCATGTTTAGCAGTGAAGGCTCTGCTGACATATCACCACTTTAGCAAATAAGACCGATTGTGCAAACTCAATGTGAGAAACATCCAATCAAAACCCTGCATGCAAAGTTCTGCAAAACTATTTTAAGGTGCTCAGAAACACCACAGACAATGGTTGCAGGGCAAATTTAGACACTCAGATTATGGAAAGACCAAAAAGATGAGCTGTGTCGCCTCATGTACTGTAAATGGTCCTGAGTCATCGCTTTACAACCCCGCTAACACACCCTAACACCATAAAGTCTTTACTCAGGAACAGAACAAATTTGCGAACCCAATTAAAATTGCCAAATGAAAGAAGATAAGACAACATAAGATATACCTTTTATTACCTTTTATTCCTCCCACAGTGGGGAAATTTCTATGTTACAACAGCAATGAAAAATGTGCAAACATAAAGTAGGAGCAGAACTGTGTATAACTACAAAACAAAAAAGAAAAACAATACAGTAGTTAAGCTACCAAATGAATTGCACTAGGATAATATTGCACAGTTTTAAATGGTGTTATTGCACAGTTGCTATTGCACAAGAATGTAAGATATTATAACTGTACTGTAAGGTATTTGAACTATATGGAAAATATTGCAACTATTGTAGATATATTGTAAAATTGAACAGTATATAACAGTAATAACAGTCTGCATTATGGTTACATATGAGCAGCTCTGATTGTACATTCTAATAGCAGCAGAGGGACAAAAATCTTCGATATCGCTCTTTTAGACACTTAGGATGTAGTAGTTTGTTACTGAAGGAGCTGCTCAGAGACAAAATTGTTTCATACAGGGGGTAAGATTTGTTCTCCAGCAATGATGATAGCATCCTCCTCTTCTTCCTCCTCTTCTTTAGCAGCTTGTCCAGTCTCTTCCTGTCTCTCAATAAAAGATGAGGCTTCCAGAGAGTCAAAAAAGGCCTTCAATTGCACTCCCTGCACTCCAGAAGACATGCTCGGTCCTTTCTATTAAATTGTGTCTGTGTTGTCTTTCCCGTACGGTTTGCTGTTCAGATGAACACCAGGTATTTGTCACCCAGGGTCAATGTCCTTTCTCTGATACTGATAGTGACGTGTCTGTGCCTGCGGAAGTCCAGAATTGGAAGTCCAGTTCTTGGGTCTTCTCTGCATTTATCTGCAGGCAGTTCCGTTGGCACCAGTCCACAAAGTTCTGAATCAGTCTTCTGTACCCCCTGTCATCATCCCCCGTGATCAGGAAACAATGGAAGAGTCATCAGAGAACTTCTGCAGGTGACAGGTTGCTGAGCTGAACATGAAGTCTGCAGTGTAGACAGTGAAGAGGAACGGAGCCAGGGCCGTTCCCTGCGGGACTCCAGTGTTGCAAACAACAATGTCAGACTCTCAGTCACGAGTCCTCACGTACTGTATTTGGTTTGCGTGGTAATCCAGTATCCAGGTAGAACAAGTACTGAACGTGAACTATTTGGCCTTTTAGTATAATTAAACTAAGCTCCAATTAAAATGCAGTCTACGGCAGACACATAGATTGCTCCTAGGCTTAAATAAAGTACAGAGTCAGTGATTGTTGCTTGGCCATCAATAGGGACCAAAATATATAGTTCTGCCTGTCTGGAGAGAAGAGACAGCAATACACATTAAATAGAAGAGAAACAGAGCTGCACTTTCTTATTAATTGAAGAAAACCACATTCAAACTGAGTTATTTGCTAAAATGAAGAAAATTCCTACACGAGAAGCAGAAAGGGACCCCATACCAGCAGCACGGAAATCACACTCCTGCCACCACCTGAGAGAAACTGAGTGAACACATCATTTAACATGTATAACGCACATGTACTGTAGGTACGCACACAAACACACATTATTCTGCTTTGTGTTTCCTTTTTCCCACTAAGAATATTTGCATTTGTTTCTGTGTAACTCTGCTGTTATTTACTGATCTGTGCCATAAGTCTGTATTCAAGCTCTGACAATACAATTGTTAATATTCATCGTGTCACTAAAGAAACATTGTAACAAAAGCTTAAGCAAACAAATACTTAGCGACCGCCTTTATAGCCTGCCATAAAATGTTTCCTAAATTATTTATGGTTTTTAGATGATTATGGAATGTTTATTATTATACAGTTTGGCATACCATGGAAATAATTCTAGTAACAAGAGTTGCAATATTCATTCAATCAGTCATTCATTTTCTATACGCTTATTCTGTACAGGGTAACGGGAAGCCTGGGGCCTATCCCAGGAGACTTTGAGAACGAGGCAGGATCCACCCTGGACAGGGTGCCAGTCCACTGCAGGGCACAATTACAGTGTATGAAATAAAATAGATTTATGATCTGTTTGCGCTGATCATTCCGAGGACAGAGATATTTCTTGTGGGAATCTATGAATCACACTGTAGCAACACTGCTTTTTTGTTTCAGCTTTTATAAACTGAACTTACACACATGTGGCAATATGCCCCATTTGAAACAATAACTGTCTCAAGAAATCTGGACTGCATTACACCGCTCTCCGTCTGTTGCTGGCTTTTTTCACCCTTTCTCTCTCCCTCTCTCCTGTCTTATCTTCTTTCTCTTTCAGCTGCTCATATTATTTTCATTAACCTAAATCATTCCCACAGTGCAGTGCTGCCTGGCAAATGTTTCGCAGTTAGGGGCATTGGCGTGCATGCATGTAAGCCTCCATGTGTCTTTTTGTGAAGCCAAGAATTTCGCTTTTGGTCAAATGATAAGCACTTTTGATTTTTGGGATAAAACATCTAGAAATCTAATTTGCATGCATCCCGTATATGTACAGCTGCTTTATATTTATAGCCAGTCGTTGCCTCTGCATCTCTTTATAACTACGGAATATTGAAAAGAAATCATCGCAAGGAAAGACAAACAGAAGAAATGTGATATCCTGAGTTATTGATCTTTGATTTGATTAATTTTGTGCCTTGTTCCTGTGGGCAAACGGCCAGGGACACTTGTCTCCCCATGTGTTGCCATCCATCCTGTTAACCAAAAATATGTAGAGAAAAACTTCAACTCTAAGTATACACATTCAATTGTGTATTCATGTTTGTATGTTATAGACCTGTAGGCACATACACACACACACACACACACACTCCCACACGCACACACTATTCAGAGTTCCTACCCCTTCTGCTTGTACAATGCTATCCCTGTAATTGATACCAGACTAGCCGTATGAGTTGCCAAGAGCGATCTATACTAGCTCACAGACAAAGATTCTACTGCTTCCAGATGGAGGAGGTACACAGGAGTTCTTTTTTTTTTTTTTTTTTTTTTTTCAAAAATTATTTTTCTTTCCAAATACAGAAGCAAGTAGCACTCAAAGTATGTTGCTGCAGATCATGGACAGAGAGAAGCATAGCTTCATGATTTGATTACTTGTTTGTTTTAAGTTGTGTTGTGCTCCTGATGGCGACAAGCAACATTTACTTCTGATGTCATTTCAATGACATCAGTATCGTTTAAACATTCTCACTGTGTAAAATGTTATCTGGTTGCCATTGAGAGAGAGAGCGCTGGGAACGTGCCCTTTCGCTGACTCTGATAAGCAGATGGAAGAAGCCCTACATTTCCATTTGACTTCAAACAACTAAGAGCTTTATACATTCTTATTTATAAAATGTAGCTTTTTTACAAATTATTATAACTATACAGACTGACAGTCATAGAATATGAGTTAACCATTACCTCATCTTGTTCATACATAAAGACCCATAGACAATCGGGTTACTATTTTAAGTCCGTTTCACATGTCCATAAAGTGCGTAAGGAACTGCACAGTAACTCTTTTAAGAGACTGCTGGCCAATGGCAGGAAGCAGACTTTTCCACTCTCTGCTCCTTCTGTTCTAACAACCACTAGAGACGGGCTCAAAGCACACGGTCGTAAAAAGCAGCTCTCTCTCTCATCTGCCTCTCGCATGCTGTGCCGGCCTTGATATGTCCAGAGTATGCAGCTGCTGGGTCAGGAAGGAGAGGGGACAAGGCCAGTGTGAGAATGTCTTTAGAGGTCCTTTTTTTAATATTTAAAATTGATGCTGGAGATTTGATTTCCCTGCTTATTTTACCCCTTTTGCTGTGTAATCAAGAGAGACAAGAACAGATCATGAAGCCTAATTGAGCAGAGTTGGAAAACACCATGAAATTATTAGCCTAATCTAGTCAAGACGTAAGAATAATAATAATAATAATAATAATAATAATAATAATAATAATAATAATTTTACAAAAAGATATTCGATGTGTTTCCTTTTGAATGAACTCAGACTCAAGGTGCTCCTGCGGGTTTGTAAACGCAGCTCTCAAGGAGGCCAGTGAGAGTGCAGAAGTGTGTAAAGAATGTGCCAAAGGTCAAGTGTGCTGTCTGGCCTTTCACCAAATGTTTACAGTTGTATCCTTCTGGGAGACGCACCCAGTGTTAAGCTACCCACTGTATATTGAGTCATCTCATGGCTGAAGCGAATGTGCAGTTCTGAATTCGTCCACTCGTTTGGAAATGATCTGACATATATGAGACCATGTCACTGTAATGCACACGGGAAAATTTTTTATCAATTTATATCAACCAAAGAGAACTGTTAAGAGCCACCTGATCATGGAGCATTGTGGGTAAGCTCTTCACATACTGTAAACAGCTGCAGCAGAACTGTCGGGAGGGGTGGGGGGGTGGTTGTGGGGGGGGGGGGGGGGGTTCCTGAATGCTGGGGACAGAGGGTAAATTAAGATGAAAAAGAAGACAGGACCGAGACAGCCGTGTTAGATTGTCATATCTGCTACAAGCCCATACTACTGTAGGTCCCCAACGGCCAGACGGAGGAGTCTACACACAGTGTATAAACGCTCCACGCTACATTAAAGGCCAGAGCCTTTCCACATGTTGTTTGCAGAAGGCCTCAGTGGTGCTCACAGCCTTCTCCCCAGCTGCCTTTTTTTTTTTTTTTTAGGTCAGTTTGTTCACCCCCCTCCTCACACACACTCACTCACACACACACACACACACACACACACACACACACACACACACACACACACACACACACACACACACACACACACACACACA
>JAAGKR010003747.1:2500-37204 GCA_011419295.1 Clarias macrocephalus
TAGTGTTTTCTATGGTGTCTATCTAAACGTCTAGTTCACACAAACACCTTTAAACCTGAAGAAATGGATAGAAAATGCAGACTGAAGACACAAACAGCGCTCGTACACTGAGCTCGTACACGCCATCATTTAATGTAAACCTCTAAATAAACAATGTGTCTGATTAAGACTAGAAGATTAGAAGTGATGATGTTATTAATGAACTATAAGTAATATCTATGCTGTAATGTTGTAGTGTTTTTTAATGTGTTTATGCCAAAATAAGCAAGTCTCAGAGTGACATCAGACCGTCTGTCAGGTGCGTGGACTTGATATAATTCTTACATAGCTAGAACTTTCTAGTAAACTCGTAAACACTTATTATCCAAAAACAATACCAGGTGGGATGATGATGATATTATCATCATCATCATCATCAGGGTTTTCTGACTTTACATTATAAAAATTCAGGTTTAGTGCCCACCTGCTCCACTGCCAGGTCTTGTGGGTAGATGCCCAGTTTCCCATCAGTCAGTGCGATGACGATGCTCGACGTTCTCGTGCTCTGAACGTTCATCTGCGCTATAACCTGAACACAAGCACATGATCATGAACACGCTTCATACAGCATTAACCAAGGGAGTAACGTTACAGGACGATACTCTTGAAATGATAAAACATTATGCTGTTTACTTACAACATCTTTAAGTGTTTTATTCAGCTTATGCCCCAGCTAATTACCAGTGATTACAATATTTATGACTTATTATGATTTATGAAATAATGATAAATATAACATGTGATGTGCTGGTGATTCAGTACATTCAGGTGGTCATGTGACTTCATTTTATCTCCATATAACGTTGCTGAGTCTCGACCTGAGTGACTGAAGCGACTCCAGATCATAACACTGTCTCCAGAGGCTCGTACAGTGGACACTATGCATGATGGGAGCATCGCTTCATGCGCTTCCCTTCTCACCCTGACACGCCCATCACTCTGGAATAGACTCGTCAGGTCACATGACCTTTTTCCCAAACAAACCAAAGCCTTTTTTCACTAATGTGGTTTTCTTATGAATACATGGAGTTCTCATCACAGTGTGTGTGTGTGTGTGTGTGTGTGTGTGTGTGTGTGTGTGTGTGTGTGGAAATGCTTTTACTTTCATTATTAAACATAGCTCACCAAAAGTTTAAGTGATCGGCAATCACGCTCACTCGGGGCTTTGTTGCGACCACATTCCTTTAAGGGTTCAGCATGTTTTAATAATGTGTTGGACAGTTTTAACATTTTCCTTGTTTGCAACTGCAAATCTAAATTAATCAACACCTTCTGACCAACCAGTATCTAGAATCCGGCCTTACCTCTTTCAGTCCCTCGTGCATGTAGGTGTCACCAGCAGGTCTGATTTTACTCAGATGCTCCAACCCTTTGTCTATAGCATCCCTACGAGTACAGAAGACACGTCATGTGACTTGGTCAGTTCAAAAGAAGGCCATGCGTCACTGAGGAAACACGTGTCATGCTTTATCTTTACAATGAGGTCGAGCATTCTGGCTCTGCAGGAGTGACGCAAACACCTGCACACACTGCGCACACTGCGCACACACCTCTAGAAAACATGCTGAACTACTACACAGGATCAAACTACACCAACCCTTTATCCACAAGCCAGCAGAGGTTAGGACAATCTAATGTGACCTAACCTACCCTCATGGAATATCACACTATCAGCTTATAACTTTACATTATAAAAATAACATTAGATTTTTTAGACATGACTATAAGGAGACTTGCAATAAAACTACAACAATAACACTAAAATGGCATTTTTCCCCCCAAACCCTTAACCACATACATACACCACCTCCATTAGGTGTCCTTCTAAGGAAAGTGGGCGGAGCTAAACACAGGAATACATGAGCTCATTTCAGGGCCAGATGTGTCACATGGCAAAATGTGAATTACATGATTTAATGAATATTTATTATTAAGGTTAACTATATGATTATTACAGGTTTAGCAAAGATTGTTTCAACAATTAAAAAACTGTTTAAAGAATTACTTTTTTCTGTCACAATTCTCATCTTCACCTCAAATATATAAATAAAACTGGAATCGATTTTGGAGTCAGTGTCATTAGACATGAATAGTGATACATGACTGAATCGATTTTTTGTGCATCTCTGATCACAACACACTACCATTTTAATGAAATATATGAGCGAATCAACACATAAATCTAATAAAATAAACTGCAAAACTGTCACTATTCTTTCTTATTATTAATTAACAAACACACCATTTCCACTTCTTAATATGTATTAATATAGTTTATCATTCATTTTATTAATCAATTTAATGATTCATATTTCTGAAATGTCAGTAATTTTATTGCAGTTGTCATCACTAAACGCTGCCTATCAGAGCAAACCTAAATGATTGATAAATTGGCACAGCAGCCAATGAAAATAGAGAGGAGGCGGGAC
This sequence comes from Clarias macrocephalus, assembly GCA_011419295.1. Lineage (NCBI taxonomy): Eukaryota > Metazoa > Chordata > Actinopteri > Siluriformes > Clariidae > Clarias > Clarias macrocephalus. The sequence continues at coordinate 4,969 of JAAGKR010003747.1, forward strand.
ATAGTGCAGCTTCAGTAACGAAATGCAAATAAAATTAATTTAAGAGAGTTTGCAAATAAATTACCAACAAATAATTTTTACAGTTGCTTGTTTCCAAAAGTTTGCGCATTTTTATGTACACAAGTTGTGTGCTTTGCCTTTTAATGGAGGTTTATGGGCGTGGTTAAATGTAAATCATCTGATCAGGAGTTATTAGGGGGAAAAACAGTGAGACTTTTTAAAATGGTCCGGTTTGGTTTGGCTATATAAACATTTGCACATAAGACTGATGAAAGGTGTACAGTGTGAGTGTGAGTGTGAGTGTGAACACACACCTGTCTCCAGTGAGAGGAAGAATGACTTTTGCGCTTGTAGAGAAGACGATGAATGAAACTTTCATGTTCGGGCTGTGAAATAAACCCATGTGGATATTTAGAATGTGCATCAGGGATAACCTTGACCTGACCTCTATAACGTGGTGTATAATAAAGTCTATTTTAAATCTATGACAATACACTAGTATGTGCTGCAGATGGATAATTGCTGGTGTGGTCATGTGGGGTTGAAGGCTTCACACACACACACACATACACACACACACACACACACACACACACACACACACACACACACACACTATAAAACGTCTGACATTAAACATAGCAATCCGTTATTAGGCGTATATTTAGCACACACTTGCCCTCGGTGTGGTTTTGCTCCGTGGCTCTGAAGCTCTGCTGTGTTTTCATTAAAGATTCCTCGCTGAAACTAAAGTAAAGCACTAAATCTCTCTTCTCGCTCACCTTACAAAGCGAATGGTTAGCTGCTCCACAAATTCATATATCTCCTTCCAGTTGGTGGACACGCTGCCGGACCTGGAACAACACACACACACACACACACACACACACACACACACACACACACTGTGTTTGGTCTGGGAACTAAACAGGTCCATAAAAGGGCTTCAAAGTGCTACAGGAGGCTACAGAAGGGCTCGGGCCTAAACAACAGAAACATGGAAAAAAAATACAGAGAGCAGAGGATGGAAAAGAGAGAGAGAGAATCTAAGTGATCTACACACAGACAGACAGAGATGCTGAGAGAAAGAGAAACATGACAGAGGAATAAACTATTGGAAACGGGCATTAAAAGTTCTTGGGACAGTTAAAGGGATGACTGTCTCCTAAAGTGCTTCAGAGAAAGACAGATATAAATGTTAAAGTGGGATAAAGACCGAGACGAAGAAAAAAACAACAAAAAAGAGAGGAGAAGAGAGCAAGGACTAGTGATGAGTGAACCAAAAGAAAGAGAGAGAGAGAGAGAGAGAGAGAGAGAGAGAGAGGAAAAGACATGGAAAGACAGAAAGTCAGGTAGGGGAAGAAAGACAGAGAGATGTGAGACAGAGTTAGATATTAAGCTGCTCTTGTTAGCATTGTTTATTTCTAACATTAGTTCAGTGTCTCTATTGTTTATTAATATTAATGAAAATGACACTTAAACAATGATATATAAATGCAAGGTTGAGAGCAGGAAGGTAGCATAGAGGAGGATGGACAGGAGAAGGTGTACAGTATGTAGGATGGACAGGAGGAGGCGTACAGGATGGAGGATGGACAGGAGGAGGTGTACAGTATGTAGGATGGACAGGAGGAGGTGTACAGGATGGAGGATGGACAGGAGGAGGTGTACAGTATGGAGGATGGACAGGAGGAGGTGTACAGTATGTAGGAGGATGGACAGGAGGAGGTGTACAGTATGTAGGAGGATGGACAGGAGGAGGTGTACAGTATGTAGGATGGACAGGAGGAGGCGTACAGGATGGAGGATGGACAGGAGGAGGTGTACAGTATGGAGGAGGATGGACAGGAGGAGGTGTACAGGATGGAGGAGGATGGACAGGAGAAGGTGTACAGTATGTAGGATGGACAGGAGGAGGCGTACAGGATGGAGGATGGACAGGAGGAGGTGTACAGTATGTAGGATGGACAGGAGGAGGTGTACAGGATGGAGGATGGACAGGAGGAGGTGTACAGGATGGAGGATGGACAGGAGGAGGTGTACAGGGGAAGGATGAAGCGGATCATCACATCACACTGCTATGTGTGGAACACAAACTCCTTCTGCGCGCTCCACACCCTGATAATCATCTGTTTAAAGCTGCACACTGACGAGGCTGGAATGTCGGACGTCCAACTGTTTAATAACTCTGACCCTTCTCCCAGAAACCACACCACACCGAATACTCCAGATAATAATCATAATAATAATAATAATAATAATAATAATACAATCCATAAACGTGCTGACTTCACACTGAAGTAACAGTAACCAGTGTCATTAACCAGTTGTGCTTCTGTTAATTAATTTAAGAAGAAATAATTAAAAAAAGGTTTAAGAGCTCACTAATAATATTACCTATTAACTTAACCTATATGTACATATAATAACAATATCATTACTATTATTAATAGTAAAAAATACATTAATGAACATACGTTATTATAATGTGGCTTGTAATAAGCATAACTATAAAATCATTGATGCAGCACATATCTAATGATCATTATTATTATTATTATTATTATTCTAAAGTGGGCGTGGCCGGGCTGCACTCACCTGTCCAGCACAAAGTATAAATCAAAAGCTCCATTGCAGGACCCGTCGTCTGCTCTGCACACACACACGCACACACACGCGACGAGCGCGCACAGGCGGACGAACAGAACCTCGGCGGCGTGCGCGCGCATTTCTCCGACCGGTCGGACCGGGACACACCGGGGGCGCGCTCAAACGATAACTACAACGGCAACGACAACAACAACACTACGGCACTAAACAACCGGTTGCGGTAAACGACATGTTCCCTCTCAGAGGGTCAGAGCTGCACCGAGCTGCGGTCCGACAGCGCGCGCTTCCGTACCAACCCGGTTGCCATAGTTACCATCAAGCAAAATTGATTAATAGATACATTTATGCAAATTAGAAAAACACCAAGCACGAATCCTTTAATCCATTCTAGCTTCCTGTGTCTGACCGAGGAGGCCTGAGATCTGGCCAGTCCTGATTTATGTGTGTGTGTGTGTGTGTGTGTGTGAGTGAAACCACGAGAGCGGCGGCGCACTCACAAGTGTTCGAGAGCACTATCAGACGCGCATGCGCGAAAAAGCGCCCTCTGCTGTTTTGCTAAGAGCTCTGTCTACAGTTTCACCCTTTCAATAAATTCAGCCTGTCGCACTAAAGTACAATTAATATCCACAAAACCGCCACAAAAAGTTACATTGCATAAGTCTCTATTAAAATATTCCTGATGTGTTTATTGATTCTGGGGCTAGTGTGCCGGCTGTTCCTGTGAGAAGACGTTAGCTAGCACAGTACGCGCTCCCTCACGCTCTCACGCTCTCACTCACTCATCATCTACACTCTACAGGAGGCTACAGAAGGGCTCCGGCCTGAACAACAGAAACATGGAAATAAATATATACAGAAACAGGAGAGAGAATCTGAGTGATCTAAACACAGACAAAGAGATGCTGAGAAATGGAGAAACACGACAGAGAAATAAACTATTGGATAACAGTCATTAAAAATTCTTGGGACGGTTAAAGGGTTAAGTGTCTCCTAAACTGCTTCAGACAGATAAATTTAAAAGAGGGATGAAGACAGAGGCGAAGAAAAAAACAATTCTGACAAAAAAAGGACAGGCGAAGAGAGCAAGGACTAGTGAGGAGTGAATTAAAAGAGAGAGAGAGAGAGAGAGAGAGAGAGAGATGGAAAATAAACACCAAGAGAAACAGACAGATAAGGAAATAAAGACAGATGTGTAGTGAGACAGAGAGAGAGAGAGAGAGAGAGAGAGAGAGAGAGGCATAGACTTATTAAAGAGATAGACTGTATAAAGTCATATATATAACGAGCTTATCTCATGAGACTTAGGGCACGAGGCGCGGTACACCCTGAACGGGGTGCCAGTCTATCGCAGGGCTCACACACTTGTATGCTCATTCACACAATGTGGGAACACCATTTAGCTTAATGTGCATGTCTTTGACATACAGCTGTGGGAGGAAATAAGTGTACACGAAGGAAAACCACCAAGCTCGGGGAGAGCATGCAACATGAGGTGGGAATCGACCCTGGACCCTGAAGGTGCAAGGCGACAGTTCTAACTACTATGCCACCATACGCCTAACACAGTACAATAACACTTAAATAATACATGGCCATGTTTTATTTAACTTTTCTAACAGTAGATGAGGAGGTGACAGAGGCTGGCAGGGTAAAGTAATAAAGTGCCATTGCATCGCTCTCGTAAGATTTAGATGAAGCTAGGGCAGAATCCCATTGCACAACTGTCGGTATGTAGTCAAATAGCATTGTGGGTAAGGTAGGAAACTGTTATCCAAAGTATAAATACGGCAACGTGTCCATGACAAAAGTTTTTAGAGAATAAATCTTTTTCACAATTGCTGATGATACATAAATGATATGATATTATAAATATTAATATCCAAGTGATTTTGGACGGACTGTAACTGTAATTATTCCTGTAACAAAAGCAGCTAACAGACCTTTTAGCTTCTCGTCAATTAGATTAACAGTGTTAAACAAGACGATACAATTCAGATTTTCTGGAGAGGGTTACAGAGGTTACCGGTTACAGACAGTAACTTGAAAATATAATTCTGGTCATCACTAGCATTAGTTAAGTTAATCAGCTAGATTAGCATGCATAGCATACAGGATAGACTTTTCAGGTAGCACACTGTCACCCTAAACTCAGTTATGTGATTGGTCCAGTGGACTATTACTTAGTGATATCACAAACCCAAAACAGTTTAATAGACTTACGGACTAAGATTTAAGGTTCTCTTTAAAGGAAACTGTAAATTTATTAAATGTAGTAAGTTTAGTACTATACGTTAGTACTTTTGACCCAAACCACCAAACGTTTGTGTTCAAGAACACTTTGAGATTTCGGTCAACTCAGCACAACACAAAAGAGAAGTGAAAAGTGGGGAATACTTGGCGTCCGTTAGCATTTGCAAACGTGTCACTGAATTTTTTTTTATCAAAAAGGAAATTTGTGAGGAGTGAGGCAAGTGAGCTGAACAAATTATTCTGTTCTCCATATGCTTCCATGCTTTATCTAGGTCATGCTACGTTCTAGAAAGTGTAATGTCTTGTTCCTAGATCCAAGATCTTCCATCTCCTCGTTCTTATCTCTAAAACTGACCTCAGTTACCCCTGAGGAAATTCTACATTACACTATCTCTAACTCCTCAGGAAGCTGTGTGGGTGTTGAGTTTTATCTGTAAGGGTTAAATGTATGCATTTTGTATTCTTTCTTTATACTTCATTACTTTTTCTATTAAGTTTCTTTTTAGAACACTTACACGATCTTATGTCTATATTTCTGCAGTGAGACATTTTTGTTTGAATTCCACTCTCCGGCACATTCCTGTGTTGTAAAAGATTTCTGAGCATCAGCACATGGTAGGCGGTTTGCCAGAGAGCTGGAGAAAAGCCAACAGAACTCTAAAAAAACAGTGCAGCACTGCTAAAGCGAGCCACTCTTCACACTCTCAAACAGGTGGAAGTGAATAAGGGAAGCTTTTTGTGGTGTAAATGTTCTTCCCACATTCCCACCAGAGTCTAAGGTGGATCAGTGAAAAGACTGACGTTGTGACAGCAGCGAGACCAGCGTGATCACTAAGCACGGACATTCCTGGTGCCACTCGACATGTTACCATGACAGCGCTAGTCCTGGCTCTGGAATTGAATTTGAGTGCATCCTGTGTAAATCTCGCTACCGTGACACCTTCATAACATTTCTGGTCATTTATGGAAGTAGATTTTATGCATCATTATCTATAAATTTTCAAGAAGGTTTGCTAGTTGTCTAGCCTACGGCACTTTCACGTATTTGCAGTTTTGACGTATCCCTGGTTCAATTCCCAGTCAATATGCAGATTTCTGATCTGCTGTGGTGAGCCCTAACAGGTGCAGCAGAAAGAAAAACAGGAACACTTGCTTTTGGCAAGACGGTCCTGAAAAGACGACAAGCCACACGACAAGTGTCTACAAAAAATGTAAGCCTCCCAGGAGGTGCAACGGAAGTGCATTTGCTCTAGATTGCTCTAGAGGTAGATTCCAGGTGATGCAAGAGCCATCCGTAGCTTGGAGTCCAGACAGCAGATTGACTGTGCTCTCTTGGGGTGTGGTGCGGTGTGGTGCAGGGCATAACCACAGTCCCACATCAATCTTAACAACACTAGCCAATCACAGGGATCTGTTGGCTCATGAAATCAAATGGGGTGTGTTCCTCGTGCAATCAAAAGGCTCTTTCCTCCAAGAGCAGGAGTTCAAAAAGATGCATTGAAGGAAGCATGTGATAGTCTTGTGGCCTTGATGGGAGAGTGAGACAGGAGGGACATGGCTTCAACTAAATTATCAATCAAGGGGGAAAATGTAAGCCATTTGGAGCTTAAAAATGGTAAAACCAACCATGTTATAACTTCTTCTTCCTCCTCCTCTTTGTCTTTTGTCTGTTCCCTTTCAGGAGTCGACACAGCGAATCATCTGCCTCCATCTAACCCTATCCTCTGCATCTTCTTTTCTCACCCCAACTAACTTCATGTCCTCTCTCACTGCAGCCATAAATCTCCTCTTTGTTCTTCCTTTAGACCTCGTGCCTGGCAGTTTCAAACTCAGCACCCTTCTACCAAAATGCTCACAATCTCTCCTCTGAACATGTCCAAACCACCTCAACCTGGCCTCTCTGACTTGATCTCTAAAACATCTAACATGGGTTATCCCTATGATGAACTCTTTTTGATTCTATCCATCCTTGTCACTTGTGAACCTAAACACCTTCATCTCTGCTACTTCCAACTCTGCCTCCTGTCTTTTCTTCAGTGCCACTGTCTCTATGCCATAGAGCATCGTTGGTCTCACCACTGTCTTGTACACCTTTCCTTTCATTCTCGCTGATACTCTTTTATCATACAACACACCTGACACTTTTCTCCACCCGTTCCAACCTGCCTGTACACGCCTCTTCAACTCCTTTCCACACTCTCGTTGCTCTGGACCATTGACCCAAAGTACTTAAAGTCCTGCACCTTCTTTATCTCTGCTGCCTGTACCCTTACCATTCCACTGAGGTTCCTCTCATTCACACGAACGTATTCTGTCTTACTTCGGCTAACCTTTCTGCTTCTCAGAGCGTACTTCCACCTCTCTAGATTTTCCTCCACCTGTTCCCTGCTCTCGCTACAAAGCACAATGTCATCAAATCTCATTTTCCATGGAGACTTCTGTCTAACCTCATCTGTCATCCTGTCCATCACCAGAGCAAACAAGAAGGGGCTCAGAGCCGATCCTTGATGCAGACCAACCTTCACCTTGAACTCTTCTGTCACACCTACAGCAAATCTCACCACTGTCTTACAGCTCTCATACATGTCCTGCACCACTCTAACATACTTCTCTGCCACTCCAGACTTCCTCATACAATACCATAGCTCCTCTCTCGACACCCTGTCATACGCTTTCTCTGAATCTACAAAGACACAATGCAACTCCCTATTACCTTCTCGGTACTTCTCCATCAGCATCCTCAATGCAAATACTGCATCTGTTGTACTCTTTCTAGACATGAAACCATATTGCTCCTCACAAATGCTCACCTCTGCCCATAACCTAGCTTCCACTACTCTTTCCCAAAGCCTCATTGATCAGCTTTATTCCTTTGTAGTTGCCACAGCTCTGCACGTCCCCTTTGTTCTTAAAGATCGTCACATCTCCATTCCTCTGGGATCCGCTCTCTCCGAAATCTTGTCAAACAGACTAGTCAGAAACTCTACTGCAACCTCAACCTACATCCATACTTCCACAGGTGTGTCATCAGGAGCAACTGCCTTTCCACTCTTCATGACTCTTAAACACCCTCCTCCTCTTTCTTACTGATATTAACCATGTTATAGCTAACCTGCTAAAAGTCATGTAGGGCAGTGGTTCTCAACCTTATTCCTGGTGGACCACATGTCCTGCATATTTTAGTCTTTTCCTTGCTCTTCTACACCCATTTCAATTAGGAAAAGGCTGTTAATTAGTTGAATAGGTAAATCAGGTGTGACTCGAATGGTGAGCCATTCAAAGTATGTAAAAAAACATCAAGTAGAATGGTGACCTGTCCAGGGTGTGTAAATGACAAGTCAGAATTACCAGACAGGCCCTAAGCTAAATGTTAAAACCAGATAAACATGCAACAAGGGGACCTAGCCAGGGTCTGCAAATGTAGTGGATCAGTTAAGGGATGCAAAAAAGGCAACCCAGGAAGGACTGTAAAAATGGTGGGAAAAAAAAAAGTGTTAGGTAGGACATCACAATTGGTCAGATGGCCAAAAAAGGTGAGCCAGCCAGTAGCTAACTACGATTCAATGACATCACACAGATTGGATATCCTTTAAGGACGATCCAAGACTAATATCGTAAAGTGAATTAACTAGGAAAACCCATCGCACTACTTTAAAGTGATTATTACACGGCTACTGACAGAAACAAAACTTCTTTCACAGAGTAAGTACCTTCAGTTATATAAAAAAATGAACAGAAGAGACTTCTCATGCAAAATTATACGTCAAGATTTTCTTTATAAGGTCCAGATTATATACACGAGGCCACATAATCCATACAAAAACATTAAAGTGACATAAAAAAAACATACACAAAACATAGAAATACAATTTACAGCTTACACGGTGTAACAGAAGAGGTCAGCCAGCGACACACTTCATTTATACAGAAGATTATAATGCTTCTAACACTTCACTAAGCTTACACAAACTGCTTTACATGAGGTACATGAGATGAGATGAGATGAATGTGTTACTCGATACAGAGATGATGATGCTATGATGAGAATCCAGTCTCATTATTTAATATAAGGCTGAGATACTTTATTCATATATACATACATTTTCTTCATATAAACAAAACGCTTTGTGCAGTGTTTCACTTCATTAAAGTTCAGTCAGGGCCGACTCTCCCAGCGCTCCCGAACCTCGGCATCTACATCCTGCTGAGAGACGTCCTGCAACACACAGACAAGACACATCAGAATAAATGTATCCTGTATGTATATATAAAAAGCATGCAGGTAAGATCCGTCCGCAGGTTAGGATTTAAATCTGAACAGGAGCAATCAGTAAGTTTTACACAAAATGTTGTCGATCAATCAGAACATTTATGGGAAGCTTATGGGTACTGTTTGTAAGACTACTTACACATGAAATACATCTGTGTTCCAACTTTCAAGTTTAGGCCACGCCTCCTACCCAAAAGCTTAAGTGGTTCAAGATGGAGCTAAGATTCTGTCGTGTAAGATGACTTGGCTAAGGTTCTATGGTTAATTTTCCTCATGTGCTATTTGCATGAGGAAGTTAAATAAAAAAAAATAATAATCAAATGTATCACGGTTGTGAAAAATCAGTAAATGTGTGAACGGGTGATGCGAGTCCTCACCTGAGGGAGCGGCGTGTGTCTCTCTCCAAGTTGTTCTCTGGTCCTTCGCTCTCGTAAGACGCCAACTGGAGCTCTGAAAATTTTTTTTTGCAAAAACTCAGAATTTTAATTTGTTTCCATGGCAACAATGCATTCTGTACGGTGCACTCTTTACATAAACGAGTTACAAAAGTCATTAAGCTTGTTTTGTAAGCAGAATAAATGTTCATGGAAGTCTCCAGTGTCAGTCCTTCGTAAGTAAAGCTTTTTTTTTTTTTACGACAAAACGTAAAAAAAAAAATTTCACTTGTTTAATCTTAAAAGTATAAAGGATTGTGAAATGTGTTCTTCTATAAGAGGAATTAAACAGTTTGGAAGGTTATTATTATTATTATTATTATTATAAGAAAATATGATGGGGACAACGACACCACTACACACACCTTTTGTCGACCTGTTTTTTGTTTTAAACATCACAACACTGTTTCGTTCTTTACTTCTTTAAGTAAACGAACTCTCACCATCGTCTGTGAAGACGGACACGCTGATGAGGTACTGCAGGGTTTTTCTGTCTCTTTCAAACGGACAGATCACCTGCCTCCATGCCAGGAACTCGCTCACTTGCTTGGCCAACTCCCAGAATTTCTGTTGGCAAAAATAAAATGAGGTCATGGAATGTTGACATTGGAAAAAAAAAAAAAAAGACAAAAACAAGGGGGAAAAAAAATTGGGGTCTAAACTCACCTCAAAGTTGATCTGTCCATTGGGCAGCCGACTGGCGCAGCCCTCGTTAAGGAAGTAAATATCCTTAATGAACAAGCTGAAGAACGGTATAACGATCTGCAAGTTGTAAAAAAAGAAAAGTTGATGAATGAGGGCTGGGTGAGCATCTACATGCAACAGCAGCAACAACATACGCTAATGTACGTCTGGAGGAGTTAAACCATGTCCACTAGAGGGAGCACCAGAGGCAAAAAATTCTGACCCCCTGGATTCCTATCTGAGCTGGAAAATGTTTAGCAATTTCACACAAGCGATGATAAACACACCGTCATCATGACCTCCAGCTCAAACCAAACACTCTGAAATTCTCTAATTTAGAACATCCAGAAGACCAGCGCATAAAACTGAGCTGTTTATTGGTTTGAAGGCTTCTCATTATTATAAATTTTTAAACATTAATCGTATGACGAAAACTGGTACTCAGTAATGGTGTAAAACGGTTAGGATGTGTTGTGAGATACACCCCTAGATTGTTTTACTCCACACGGTGTCATATGGTGCTATACTGCCTCTAGTGTCTACACCGGTATTGCAGCACACAATTTATTTTTCTTAGATGTTATGATTAATATCTTGACAGCGAACACTAATTAATCAATCATTCATTGATCGTTAACGTTTTTAACTAGTGGTTAGAAAAGAGATATAAAATTTGCGACCCTGGTTGACAGTCTGCAATGTACACGCGACAGCCATCTTGTGTCCACATGGTTAAAGGCACGCAAGATCGAGACTAAACGCTTGAGCCCAAAACGGATATGAGAGTTTCCTGTCTCGATTCAATCTTGCTTTAATTTTAGACTCGACCTCCTTCACACTCAGCTGTGACTCGATCTCAGCTAGTCCTGGTCTTGGACTCGGAAATGCTTTTATTGTTCAAAACCTTCAAATGACTGTTTTTATGGATTGTTTAATACAGGCCATCTCATTAGACATATTTTACATATAAAATACGCAAATAGTGTAAATATTTTAAATATCTAAATATTCTACCTTTTTTTGATGACTTTTTGTTTCTTATGTTGTCTTAAACTACATTTAAAATAAATGAAAGATGGTATATAAATAAACGATTATTATTATTATTATTATTATTATTATGGTTATTACTATTATAATAAATATTTGATATTTCTATGATGCAGAGTAACAGTAACAGTAATTTGCTTTTTTTTTAAAGAAAAAACAAAACTTTTATATTGTTTGAAAGTTTACTATTTTTAATAAAAACACCCACTCTCTTAAAAAATGCTAATTACTAACACTGAAATATGAAAAAAATTATCACATCTACATCATAATAATCCTCAGCCCTAAACGCCATCGCCAGTGAAACACTTCTACAGAGTTTATTATACTGAAACCTGTCCTCGAAACTCCAGCAGGAATCCCAAGAATGTGTGTGTGTGTGTGTGTGTGTGTGTGTGTGTGTGTGTGTGTGTGTTAGATAAACCAGGTTAATGAGTAAACCTACCTTCTCTCTGGTGGTGTGAGCCGTAGCTGATCTCTGATTGGCTCCTCTCAGCGCAGTACGGTAGCTGTAGAAGTTATTGGACGGATCCATTTGATGCTAAAACGATACGAAAAACACACCAAGTGTTAGAGTTATACAACAACGGCAACCCGAACGGTTATCGCAAATCTGTCCACAGTATAGCGTCTCACCTCCAGGATCTCGAATTTGTCTGTGTTGACTTTCCCCCAGGTTTTCTTCAGCCTGGACACGGGGCTCATGTTCATCCCCGCTGTGAAAATAACTCTAGTTTACGTTACACTGTTACCGCACGGGTTATACGACACGCTCATAAGCATGAAGCTGTATAGCGTAATGAAGCATCACTCACTGATTATCGCCATTAAGGAGTTGAAGTTGCCGATGTTAAAGCATTCCCGAGCCACGTCGACGAAAAACTCCAACACTCGAGCCCTGTGCTTCTTCTTCACCGGCTAAACCAGACACACACAGCAGGGGGCGCCATAGCATTAACAACAGCAAAGACCACAAGGTGGAGATTTCTGAGAAATGGTGCTGTGAAGTCGTTCTGGCCGAACGGTACCCTCCCAAAAAACGAGCTCTGATATCAGCATCACGTCGTAGTCGTGATGTATTTCAGAGGAAAATGCTCACCAGGCAGATTTCTGTGGCCACCAGGTAGCTGAGGCGGTTAAACCACTCGATGTAGGCTTCCAGATTACTGACTCTCCTTTTGCTGAAAAAGCTCTGGGGACAAAATGAAGAGGAAAACAAATCAGGTTGTTTAATAATATGCGGTATGAACGAATGAGTGAATCAATCCATTCTGAATCAAATAAATGAAAAAAAATGACATAAAATCAGATCTGACTTGGTGGATGTTTGACAATTTGATTACTTTATTTGTTCAAATTAAAGCAGACGTCTTTAATCAAAACTTTACTGTGTATCCAAGGAAACTAAAAAAGCTTATGCAAAGATTTATAAAGAAACCGGAGATAGACTGAGAAAATTGTCTATTCATATGTCTATACTTTAGTCACATGATCTAAAAGGTGAGATTGTTAAAGACTCTCTTGTTCAAGTCGTTCTGTGTGTCTATGGGAGGATCGACTCACCTTATGGTTATCAGCGGGTCTTTTCTGGACAAACGCCTGGACGAACTCCTCCGGGCCGATGTACCCGAGTCTCTCCTGCAAGTCAAACACAACAAACTGATGAGAATCATGAAGTGGCGATTCATTTTCACAGCAATGTAGCTGCAAACCTTCAGGGTCTGTCTGAGTATGTTAGGGTTTCTATAGCAACAGCTTGTTCACAGGGACTGCGGATTATTTAATGTTAATGTAAGGAGTCTCCAGTGTTAGCACTATGTAGCGGTCAGAGCTAAAGCTGTGTGACAAAGTTTTACGACATAGTAAACATTTTTACGATTATTCTAATATTAATATAAAGGATATTAAAAACTAATATGAATGTTGCGTTAATCCTGGATTTTTCTGATTTACAGCTTAAATAAAAAAGCAGGCTACTTGAAAAATTTCTGGAAAAGAGGCTTCAATGTTTATTTCCGAATTTTATCATCATTTTAACACGCAGTAAGTCTGAATGGTTTCATTTCCATTAAACCAGCCCCAGTTGTTACAGAGCGAGTTCGCGATGCCGCTGTCGTATAGTACATTTCAATCATGCAGATTCAATTATTTATCCATGCATTTCTATTCAGCCAACATTACCGCGCCATCCCATAATACCCGTACGAGCGCGAGTATCTGACACCGTGTCAATAACCGCGCGATGATGGGGCTCTCGTCTCCTCCCACTCACCATCTCGATGTGCGTGAGCTGCTGGGCGAGGATGAACGGGTCGTCGCACACGCTCAGGATACACTCGTCCCTCCGCACGTGCTGCTTCGCCTTCAGAGCAGACAGTTTCTCGCCCGCCGACGCACCTGGCGAGGACGGCGTGACGGGCGTGACTGGCGTGCTGGACGTCACCAGAGACTCCTCGTACTGTCCCAGGATGGTGAGTTTGCGCAGGAGCCGCTGGATCAGACGCTGCATCGCTCTCCGGGACAACTGCGGAAGATCAGGAGCAAAGTGAGGAGCTGATTCACACCAACACTGAGTCAGGCAGCGTGGACTCGAACAGGAGCAAAGAATAAAACTAATTACCTTTATTCCTCACATACCACAACAAAAACAACAGGTTGCTGTTTATTCCACATTAAATCTACATATGATATAGTAGAACATCTTTTCTTTTTTCCCTTATGTTATAGCAGCTAAAAACTCTCTCTCTCTCTCTCTCTCTCTCTCTCTCTCTCCTTCTTCTCATTCATAAGACAAAAACCCAGAGATTATCGTGCAACAGAGAAACCACAAAACGCTCAAAAACTCCTCAATCTTGAAGAGACCAGAAAACAAAGTTTCCGCTTAATCAGCTTAAACACCGGAGACCATTAATATAAAACAAACCTTCATTTTTTTTAAAGAAAACGTCACCATATAAACGATTAAACATTTTATTTCTCTAACCCAGCGATGTGGCGCATCCGCCTTACTCGCCCCTGTGAATGAGCCGTTACTATAGAAACTATAAGGTATTACAAAGAGTGTGTTAGTATAAACCTGCAATTTACTTTAATCATGAATTTCTTTTGTACAGTTATAACTTCTGATTCAATCCCTTTTCCTTGGTATAAACTCAGGATTGTATCAGGTACATATCGTGATGTGAGATGTTTTTGCCGTATCGCCCACCCCTACACTGGCATGACCAAAAGCGTTTCCTGTTTTACCCCCCACCTCCACCACCACACCCACCAGCACAAGTGTAATCTCTTCACACCACACTCCACATATCTCATTCGCTCTCAGATAAAAGCGCCGTCGTCTCAACTCTAACGCACGAGCACACAGACATGTGACCAGCTGCGTTGCTAAGCAACAGTCTTAGAGAGAGAGAGACTTTTGATTTCATGTCTGCTTGGAAAGACAATGATGTCATCACTTCAGGACAGAGATGACATCATCTATGTAGGTGAGAAAATAAAGAGGCGATGCTGACCTCATCCCCGAACGCCAGACGGTGCGTCATCTCTTTCAGGCTGCGCATCATGCGCTCGTCCCGGAAGTCATACGGAAACGTCTCCGTCCACTCGGTGAGAAGCTGAACGATCTTCGGCGCGATGTCTCGGATTCGCTTCTGTTTCCAGCAAAATGTTAGATAAACAAAGGTTAGAAACTGGACCGACAAGGAAAACAGTAAAACACAACATTATGTTGGCTGCTGTAGAGAAATACAGCAAAGGGACATTTTATAGGTAAATATCACAGTCATAATCACGAGCCAAAATAACGGTCATGTCAGTTTTTTATCAAATCATGCAGATGGCAGTGTTTAATGGTCGGAAACGTGCGTGAAAAATGTTACGATTTAAATAAAAACAGGAGGAATATTAAGCATCTAAGATGCCTATGCAGGAATACACGTGATGGTTCACACTATGCTTAGTGTCTAAGTAAATCAAGTACACTTTTTAAAACTCTGAATATTTAAATATTAGATACACTAGTCTTAAAAGTATATTAAATATTTTATTTTATATGAATTTAAGTTTATGTGGTTTGTATTAATTATGTTTACATTTAGATTGAGATAGCTATTATTAATAATTGTTAATAAATGCAACTGTTAATGATTTTTAACATATGCATTAATGAGTGTAAATAATTAGCTGTTCTTTGATATTTTTACCTTATCGATCTGAGGGTCGCCGACTCGGTGGTGCTCCACACACAAGTAACACACTCGGGACATGAGCTCGAACGGGTGCAGGAAGAGCCGCGAGCTCAACAGGAAGGTGAAGATGTACGACCTCTGAAATACAGCGAAAACAAATCAATGTTAACAATAATAAAAAAGAAATGAATTTTAAAAATCCTATGAAATTATAAGTGTGTGTGAAGGAAGATTAACGAATCCCCAAAGCATCGCGATCATAAAAGTCGAAAAAGCAAATGAAAAAGTCCAGTAGCAACAATATGTACAAATGTCACAGATTAAGAACTATAATACATACAGTATGAGAAAAAAGTAAAGCAGCAAGACGTATTAAATCAATGCTTTGAAATTAAGAAAAAGGAAGACAAAAAAAAAGAGAAGAAAAATCAACAAACAAAAGTAAACACAGGTTTCCATGTTTAAATGAGTCACTTGTTTTTTGTCAGTAATAATAAAATAGGAAACTGATAAAAAAAAAAAAGGGAACATCATTTCATGACCACACTAAAAAAAAATCATAGTAGGTCGATTTAATCGTTTATGTAATTTAAATGATCCGTTATTCATCGATGATTCAATTAATTGAATCGATGAGTCAGTTTTCGATTCAGGATAAATCTTCTAAATGCACCGAATTGCTTGAAAATATACCACAGGCTCTGCAGAAAACGCAAACAACGTCCATCTTCCACTTTTGCGAGACTATGGCGTCTTCTGCTTTTAATTTTATGGGTAATTGGTTGCGTTACTGCTGGACTGGAGCGTGGAGTAGGAAATTGGCAGACATTTAAAAGATTTCTTTCAAGTTTAAAGTTTTTCATTTACACGGCATTTCACGGTTTGTTTTTTATACTTTAGATCGTGTTTGAGACAAATCATACAGTAACCTTTAGTGATATCAGACGAAATCGAACAATCATAATGCCCACACACAGTATACACACGAATCAGCTCCATTAGCTCTAATAGTAGAATCTCAATTTGTAAAAGTTGAGATCCGTCAAGTTCCGTGAAGAATCCTGGCTCTCTGAATTAAGTTTGAAACAAAACGATAGATACTTAGTAAACTGCAACAATTTTTAATCAGAATTGTTTTTCCTTTTACGACACACCACCTGCTGCATTCTGATTTCTGTTTTATCATTTGGTGTTGATTCATTTTCAGCACCAGCATGTTATTGTTTCTACAGAAACAGAACATTCACAGGAACCTGTACAGAAGATGCTCCACATAATCAACTTAAAATAATCGCTTACATGGTAAACTTTTCCACAAGGAGAATAAATGATGTAGGTTAACATTTACTGATGGAGTCTCCAGTTTCAGGGGAAACGCTGTAACTGACTGAAGTTTTCTGACTTCTTCAGGACGGAGTTTAGACTTGTTCTGCGATTTCTCAGTAAGATGATAAGCCTGGTCTCAAGTTTTGTTTATAGACGCTATATCGTAAGTAGGAACAGGAACCAACTTGTTCTGTTGTCATTAGACTCTATTAAATGTCCTGCAGTTCAAAATGTATAAACTTTAATCAACTGAAATTGCTGAAACATATTAAATCTAACATTTTTTTAATAAGAAACCGAAGCCGCTTACATCAGGTGAATAGTCCACAGTGGGGACGAGGTGCTGTATGAGAGCTTCGAGCGATCCGGATACCAGGTTGTTGTCGTGATATCTCAGCCCGCCGTAGCTCTCCTCCACGGGTTTGTAGCGAGCATGGCCTCCTCCATACGGGTTCTGAGGAAACTTGGCTGCAAAAGGTGTCGTCTGGGGCATCCTGGAGTCCTGCGGGACAAATTAGCATCTGTCAATACACAGCTTGTAGTGTGCTCAGGATCAGCGGTAAAACTTGAGCTAAGCGTACAGGAGGCTGTAATGTCTCCTAGTGCGTCATGGGATTAGAACAAAGTACAGCGATGATGAAACAGGAACTCATACAGGAGCGATAGTGTTTAGCATACGCAACACCTCACACTGAATCTATCACGTATCCCGTTTCCAGGAAAAATCACATACAGGAAGCGGTTCAACCACAACTACAGGAACAACCTACTTTTCATGATGAAGAGTAGCTACTGTAAGGCGATATGTAGGGATGGGACTAATCAAGCGTTTTTTTTTTTTTTTTTGGATGACTAAAGGATCTTCGAAAATATAGAATTAGAGTAAATAATATCCACATCTCATCATCGTTGTCTTTTATTTACTGCTCCGTCTTTGTTAGGAACACCTGTACACCTGCAAAAATCATGCAGATACAGATGACAAGATTTAGTTAACGTTCACATCAAATGGAAGGAATTCATTTTAGTGCCTTGTACTTTGGTGGTTCGCATTTTCAGAAACCTCAACCTCCTCAGATTGTCACCTCAAGACACACAGATAGTGGTGCGAAAAACAAAAAACATCCAGTTCCAAGGGTGAAGACAATAAGAAGAGCAATTAAACTTGTAAGAGCAGACGGTAACTCAAGTGACGACTCTTTCCACAGGTGTTGAGCAGAAAAGCATCTCAGAACTCCAAGACCAGAAGGGTCCCACTCCTGTCAGACAAAAACAGGTCTCTCAGTCCCGTTCAGTCAAAGAGCAAAAGAGTTGGTAACCAAAACAAACAAACAAACAAACAAACAAACAAACAAACAAACAAAAGCAGGCGAGGTTTATCAGAGCCGACGTACAGAGTGTTTACGCTTTAATGGAGAAGGAAAAAAATTCATTACCGAGACACACACTTTTATTAGCACTTGGCTGTTAATTATTATCCAGCTTCGGGTCCTTCATGACCGAGTTCACAGAGTAGAAGCATTTCACAATCACACACCCAGGTTTGCTGAGATTGGATTAGGCAACCTTCAGGAAACTAATGTTTGTACAGTAGATTAATCGCATTAATCATCAAGATTCTGCCACAATTCTGCTTGGATAATATGATGAAGGGGCATTAAGGAGAGAGAGAAACAGGTTGATAAACACAGCCAGTGTAAATATTTCTCATAATGACTGGCTGAGTGATGACTGACTCATCCGGTCAGGCTGGAAATCTGCTGCAAAACAGGTTTGAGAGGAGAAAACAAACCTGAAAACAACCTGGGTGAACTCTGATCAAAACACAGGGCTGATTACTGATGTACTGGAACTGAAAACATTCTGTAATCGTACACAGATCATTAGGAAAACATCAGGATGTATTGGGTGGAAGGTGATTTACTCAACATTGTGGCACTGCACCAGTACCTGGGATCACTAATGTTACCACTACTGCTACTCTCACTACCACTGGTACTATTAGCACTAAAACTAGTGAAAACAACAACAACTTTATCATCACAAGAGCAATGCAAATGTATAATATGCAACCCGGTGTATAATAACAATCTAAACAAAGTTACAATGTAACTATAAACTTACCAAGAACGTGAAAAAAAAAACCCAGCAAAGCACAGAAGAAATCCTTAGAACATACAACAAAATAACACGCAGCTCCGATCAAAGCTCGCAAATCTTTGATCTATTTTCAATCTCCAACTTGAAACAAACCAATTCCCAACGTGATTCTGAGTTCATAAACTTAAACTCGGTGTTTTCCTAACTTCCATTGTCTTCCCCCTCGCTGGAGGAATATCCAGTTTCAGTCTCGCGCAGCAACTGCGGGAAGCATTAAGAGGCAAACCGGGAAACCAAGGCCCGCCCACGTGGCAGGATCAAACCAATCAGGTTAACGAACACCAAAGCTAGGCACGTGCTCAGAGATCTGATTGGTCCGCTGGACGTCTGTCATGGTTCAAACGTGGGAGTGAAGGGAGAGAGAAAGATTCCTTTTTTAGCACAAGGTCGCAGAAAAGGGTTATGTTTTGATTAAACGCTTTGCTCTTATTCGAGTGCACAGCTTAATCATGAACACACAATTCAAGTGGTAATCATTTACATTCATAAAATGTAACTTTCTTAATAAAATAATCAGAGAAAATTAACGAGTTTAAGAGCATCTGAGGTAATTTTCAGTTCTCAAGAATGGCTCATGGATTTACACAAACGTTGTCTTTATTTTCCTTCATCCATCTGCGTCTAGGGAACCTCTGTTAGTCCAGCTAGGGGCCGTGAAGGCCAATGTGACCATTGGATTTATTTCCATTCTTACAACACGGTCAATACTTACACACTTATTCACACACTACAGGCGGTTTGGGAACACCAGTCAGACTAATCCGCATGTTTTAGGACTGTGGGAGGAAACTGGAGTGATCTGAGAAAACCCACCGAGCATGAGGAGGGCATCAAACCCGTGCGAGGTGACAGTGCTAGCAACCACGTGCTGCCTTCTTTGTGTTCCGATGCATCTAAAAATACAATGTAAAGTATAACAGGTAATTAGGTGGAGTGACGTACAGAAGTTGTGAGTCAAGTTAGTCCAGATAACCTGTATAAAATGTGCGTGATTGTAAATCGGTGCCATAAATCTGAGCAGACCCTTGAGTTCCAGGGATAATTTCATTTCAATACTGATATTATTATTATTATTATTATTATTATTATTATTATTATTATTATTATTATTAAGCCGAACCTAAAGCGAACATTGGACAGGGCAGATCAATTTAACATGAAGAACCAGCGAGGAACTGTGGAGGAACCAGAATGGTGGGGGTGAACCGAGTTATTACTTGTTACTGTGGGCCATCTTTCTTCTTTCACTTTTGTGGACCATTTTGGTATCAGATTTTTTTAGTCCCAGAGAGACTATGTGATGGGAACACAACACCTCGTGTCTTACCTTTCTGCAAGTTGTTTTGAGGAGGGCGTGGAATGCCCTGAGGCGATACAGTAAATGTGACTTGAAAAGCTGTTCACACTAGATTCTTGTTGCCTTGTTGAAGCTTCCTCAACTCTTATTAAAACAGTCAGAATGAGCTCATGAACACAGACACTGTATACCAGACCAGTAAATATATACAATATCTGTGACCGTTGCAGATGGCACTGCTGATGCAAAGCTGATGCACAACAGAACCTGTCCTAATGAAACCTCGCGAGCACCGTCATCAAATCGATGGACAGCTGAAGGATTTAATCTTATGTCACTATAAACAAAATACATCACTTTTATTTGAAAAAGTTAGTAATTGGAAAAAAAATTAACAATAAAGATTTAGCAACAAGATATGGATTGTGTGTGTGTGTGTGTGTGTGTGTACAGGTTTATATATGTATTTTTTCTTGTATTAAAATCATTCAAATAAAATTTAATAAAACAAGTGGATTATTTGTAAGCACTGTTGCATGACAACCAAGGTCTGGGGATCAAATCTTCACCCATAGTGAATGACTGGGTGTGTGAGTGTGAGTGTGTGCTTGTGCCCTGTGATGAGTTTGCACCTCATTCATGTTATAAGTATTCATCTTCCTTGTCCCTGTTAATAATCTGTTACTACAGAAATAATAACATGTTATATAAACCTGTGATTTTAATTACTGCTGGAATTATTGTCATAGCTTTTCTGACCAATCAGAACCCAGAATCACTGGTGTAGTACTGAGATTGAGACTGTAATAGTGACAAAATGTCTTTCTGGATGTGATATAAATATTCTCTAATAACTGGCCTGCCTATGTCATAAGATTTTCTAACTCTACTGTACGTCCAATGATCACAAGATAAACCCGTATAAGGGAAGCGTATTGTTCTAACATGCTTTTATGTAACTCTAATCTCGTAAACAGGATGCTCCAAAATCCCCACATCCCAGGCCCGGGCTTAACACATGAGTATTATTAATGGATTTATAGACACTAAAGCAAATCTGTGCACAACATGAAGTACCTTTCAAAATGGAGTTGCCTTTTGTTTTTAGCGTGTTTTTAAGTTGATAAAAAATAAATGTTATGAATAAATATGGGAAATGATGAGAACAAAGAGTTTTGTTGTACATGGCAAACGTTTAACATTTTAGCTGCTTTGCAATAAAATGGAGCCTATTCGATTTTTCTGTTGCTTTTTGATGTCATTTTGAGTTTATTTTTGAAAGTATTTTCATGAATATCGTATAAATTATAATACAACATGGTTCATAGTGTAAGCTTCGGCTTTTGATTTTAACACAACTTTAAAGGACAGACAAAATATTCTTACAACTCAGTTATAAACCATAACACATAGCACACACTAGACAAAACACATTTCCTGGATCTGGACCAAACCTAGTACTCAGTCAAAAGAGATTAAATCCATCAGAGTGTAAAGCGTCGAGACCATTTAGCAGCGTTGGTCTGAGCCAGTGCTAACCAGCACAAACCAGCAGGAGACTTGGTGGCACTTTTTTCCTGCAGAGAAACTTAAAATTATTATCTCATTTTTACCCGTGATATATATTTTTTCAACTGCAGTAGGTGTGGTCACTATATCTGTCAGTGGAATAGTGGGAGTTTTTATTACATAAACCTTGAATCATGTAAACACCAGCGAGAGTTTTGGAAGAGCGATGCTGACACAGTCAGTGGGTGGACTGCGTTTTTGAGCTGGAGCCTCTTCAGCTCCTCCACAAGAATAAATCTCCCCCTGAGAGGCTGTTATTGAACGATGCTCAACTCGCCCACACCAGCCAGAAGGCACCTGAATGATGCTATAAGAGGATTCCGGTTTGAGCTTGAGCTCAGTAACAGTCCTTATGGGCGAACTCCACGCAGATCGCACCCACTGAGACCTGGCCTCGGATGTGATCTCATGTATGTCCGTGTGATTATGACTGGTTTCATATATACATAAATAAATGTTTCATAACCTTCGGCTAACTTAATAATTTTCCTACAAGAGAACACCAAATCATATCAATGTGGGTTTTTCCTCTTATACCTCATCAATTTGCCAACAATCATAATAAAAGAGATTTATTAAACAACGTCATAATTTTAAATGATTCAATATCACATTCAAGGTTATGCTATTGTGCTGAATATCAGCCTTAGTGCTGAAGATATCACAGCTGTGATATTCAGTACAACAGCACGACCTGTTGAGTGTGATATCACTTTTATACAACAGTTCAGTTTTATACAAGAGATTTGTTTCTTTATTTAACCAGCCTGGCAGAATCAACTAACCGCGACTGGAGGAGCTGGCGACTGACAGTTAGCGACCGTCAGTTAATGTAATGAACAAGGGTAAAAGTCATTTTAAATTCTTACTGGTCCTATGCAGCCAAAAGTGAAGGAGAATAAACAATGGAGGTGGTGGACAGTCCGGAGAAAACTTTGAGATATATTTTATGTTTCCACTTATTCCACTTTAGAATTTCAGCTTCGTTAACGGCTCTGTCTGGGTTACAAAGTTGAATCCCAAATACCGTTAAATAGAAAGCTAGTGCGCTATGTAGGGTGCAAAATCCCTTGTTCCACACATCAAGTAGTGCCATTGATCAGGGGTTAGAGAGGGATTTGGGATTCAGCCTTGTGTTAGAAGCTAGTTAGCTTTATAGCCTGTGTTACAGCATTACATAACGTTATCAGGTGTGTGTTGTTGCCGAAAGTGCTTCTGTAACTTTTCTGGGAATGTGGGTTTTGTCAGGCAGCTGCTCTCTCCTCAGTACTGCGGTCCGTACAGACCTACGCTCACCTATGCTGAATGTAACGAACCACCTGGGATGCCGAGTCATACATAGTTGTTGCTATGGAAACAATAACACATTCAAACTGGTGCAATAAATAAAAACACCTTTGCCAAATAAAAATGCATTATTCAGTGAATACAAAAACAACAACTGTTATTTAATCATCATGTTTGAAGCCCCGGTTTAAGGTTAGCATCTCAGATGAGGATTATTTCAGTGCTACTCTTGTTCAGGTCTATAGGATGTATTGTTCCTATACACAAACACACACACACACAAAGCAAGAAAGTAAGAATTCCAAAAATGCACAACAGGGAAATTCCAGGGGACAGTGCAAACAAAACCTGCAGCTCATTACTTGCGAGCGCTATACCATCTGTGGCATTGACAAAGGATAAGCCTGGAGAAGGGGGTGACACTGAGTCACTGCTTTCCAGTAAGTGTGTGTGACTCAGACTCCCCCCCGACTCCCCCGTAGTCCTTTGACCTTCAGACATAGAGTCCCTCTGTGCACAGAGCTGTTCAGTCCCCCTCCTCCTAAACACACCAGCATACACACCAGCTCCGAGACCACTGCTGAAAACACCAGATCAACATGAACAACATATTGTTTTCAAGCTTTCCAGCTGGGCTGCTGTCATCTGGAGCTTCTTGGTAAATCGCTCAAAATAGCACTTTCCATTTTAAATGCCATTCCAAGGAATAGGTCTAAAGACTGTGAGTCAGTATGATCCTGCTGCTGACCTCATACTGTACATCGGCAGCAACACAAAGACTGATTTAAATAAGACATGATTGAAACGTCATTCTGTTACAGGAAAAATGATGACAAAAAGCTGATGTGATCACGCTACTGACTCTAGTTGATTTATTTTCTATTAACATTCCAGTAATCAATTTGTTTAATAAATTAAAAAATGACCCATCATTATCTATTGAAAAAATGCAAAATTGAAAAGAATGTCAACAAGTTTGTATTTGTATAGTGCTTTAAACAGTTGACATTGTCGCCAAAACAGATTTACACAATCAAAAGAATTATTAAAGTTTGTATGAAATATGAATGTGTATGAATCAAAATGATCAGATTGTCCCTGATGAGCAAACCGAGGGCGACAGTGGCAAGTAAAAACTCCCTGAGATGGCAGGAGGAAGAAACCTTGAGAGGAACCGGACTCAACAGGGAACCCATCCTCATCCGGGTGATAACGGATAACAGGGATTGATCAGCATTCATACTGGAAGAAACATAACAAATGTTCTGTCTTTTCAAAAACAGTTTGAGGACGTCTGGGCATCGAGGTTATGAGGAATTTGCCTGGTATGTGTTTCCAGCTGCTGAAGATTTTGTGGTCGTCTTTGACGTATTTTTCGCTTAATGATGCGCCAAATGTTCTCTAAAGGTGAAAGATCTGGACTGCAGGCCAATTCAGCACCCGGACTCTTCTACTACGAAGCCATGCTGTTGTAATTGCTGTAGTATGTGGTTTTGCATCGTCCTGCTGAAATACACAAGGCCTTCCCTGAAAAACCTTCATAAACCTTTCAGTATTCATAGTGTCTTTCAAAACATGCAAGCTGCCCGTACCGTATACTGTACACTTATACATGTCTTACCATCAGAGATGCTGCCTTTTGAATTGAACGCTGATAGCACATAGAGATTTCTCCAGTTTCTCTGAATCTTTTAATTATTAAATCTTTTAATGTACTCTTTCACAGATTGGAGAGCCTCTCTACGACATCCCTTTTTCAGCCCTTTGTTGTCCCCATGCCAACTTTTTTGAGACCTGTCATCAAATTTGAAATGAGCTCATTTAGTGGATGAAAGTGTAAGTGATTTCTTTTGATATATTCTTTATGTTCTATTGTGAAAAAAAAATTGGCTCATGTGATTTGAAAGTTTTTTTTTTTTGCAAAACAGTAAACTACTAGTCACAAAGATTATATTGCACCTAGAAAAAGAATGACTAAATCACTATGTTTAAAGTCCAGAGTTTTCCGATTTTCCAGCATGTTTTTCTTTTTGGTCGTTTGTATGACCAACATGGTTTTTATAAAAGATTCAGGAAAATTAATAAACAGACATTTTTGACACTTTCTAATTTTGGTTTCATTTGAATGAGGCAAAATTAGCAGATGTATCATTATACACTAAATATGCCAAAAAGAAGCAATGACCTGTAGTCAATGTCAGTAGCTGAAGTAATTCATATATCTAATTCAATATATATAACATTTAGTAAATAAAATGCTTTTAAGAAGAATAAAAAATAACTGAAAAATAAACCGACATGTACATGTGCAATCATTTCCTTTATTTAACAGGATGCATTGCTGCATATATATACAGATATACTTATATACTTATATAACATCCCACTTGTAATTTGAGTTCATTAGAAGAAGATTCATAGTTTAATGTCTATAATGTAACAGCAGTATTATAATGTTAACGCTAACAATAAAGCATTAAAAAGCATGATGTGACATTCTTTAATAGGTTAAACTGTGTAATAATTGGTTATAGCACCCTGGAGGGGTCATGTACTACGGTATATATATATATATAGTTTGTTCTCTCATTGCAAGAAAATCATGTGCATAAGTTAACCAAAATGTGGAAATAAATTTAATGGAAATTAAATAATGCACAAAAGTTAACTTGTACCCAATATAAAGAAAAGAACAGCGTCTTGTTGCAAAACAAATTGTATATTGTGGAACATGTGGGAACAAATTCTATCTTGTGTGCAAAAATGAATCAAAACACAAAATGTGGGATCAAATTGTATCTTGTTGTAGGAATTAACTGAATCCCAAGACATGGGAAAGACTTGAGATGAACAAATACTAACTACAATAATACTGTGCTCAAAGTGTATCCTCTGTATCACAAATGACAAAAAAGTTGGGAAGGATTCAATAAAATTAACAAACAGATACTGTAAATAAATATATTCATACTGATCCACAGCCATAGCATTAACATCACTGGCAGGTGAATGGAATGACATTGATGATCAATTATATGTCAGTAACCTGGTGACAGCGTCATGGGAACCCAAGGCTCACCATAGGGTGCATAGGGACGAGCAGGTAAAGAGATCAAGGCTGTTGATCCGGCCACCAAACTTCGCAGTTCTCAATCCAATGAGCACCATGGGATGCATTGGACAAAAAAGTCTGATCCATGAAGGCCCGACCCGACAACCCACAGCACCCAAAGAATCCACTGGCAACATCCTCATACCAGTCACCACAGCGCTCTCCAGAGGTCTTGTGGACATAAACAGGTCATGTCACCTGTCCAGTCTTCTGACTCACCTCCCCAATGAAAATGTTTATATATAATTAAGCCAAGTTGTCATATGATCTAGTTTCCTCCTCAGCCACAAACACATCATTAAGCCGTTTCAAGGTTTCTGAGCACAGAACAAACTGTCCATTACATTTGGGATTTAGTAGGTTAAAGTGTTACAGTAGTGTACTCGTGTCACTGAAGCCAACCGATGTCTAATTAACTGCACACAGCGCGGCCTGCTAGAAAGACTGCAGGGGTTAATTCGTCACTGTAGGATTTTTGGCTGGAGTTGCAGGTGAAGCCCGAGCGCTGGCAGGAGCGTGCAAGAGTGAGACTGCAGGTGCTGGAAGCAGAACACGCTGAACAGGCAAACAGGAAGGACGACAACTGCTTCCTCCTTCACCAGCAGACACGACAAGCCTCCAGAGCCGTGTGTTCTCACCCTTGGAGGAAATTCATCAACAACAGGGTGGAGTGATTAAGTTACTGTTACCACCCTGGAGATGAGAAACAACCTTATAACATTATGTCCTGACCAGTTTTTATGACAAGTTGCACTATACCAGGGTTTTTTTTTTTTTTTTTTTGCCATTCAGCAACATATTATCCAACCATAGCTTTTAGTAATACATTAATAAATTATTTAAATAAAGATTGTAACAAGTTTCTGTAAGGAGCAAAACATTTGCTGGTGTGATATCATTAAAAAATGAGAAACATCTCCAGGGCATGAGATAAAATTTATTTATTAATTTTTTTACTTAAAAAATTCAGAATTTTGCACATTTTCCATCTTTTTCAGGTTCATGTCAGGATAAACTTTTAAAGCAGTACATTTTCACCCTGCACTGCACTTGGTCTTGTGCGTCTCTGCGTATTTCTGCGGTACACCGAGTTACTGTAAATATGATCCATTTGCTCAGATGTCCAAGCTTGCAGACAGATGTCTAAATTGTGTGTGTGTGTGTGTGTGTGTGTGTGTGTGTGTGTGTGTGTGTGTGTGAGAGAGAGAGAGAGAGAGAGAGAGAGAGAGAGTGCTCTTAGGAAAGGGAGGGCAAGGCACTGCGAGGGCTCTAACACTCACACAGAGTGCGCGGGAACAGTACGTCCAGCTGCCAGGGAAAAAAACAATGGGAGGGGGCTCTTTCAGGAAAAGAGGGAAACTGGAGGAGAAACACCCTCCACCAGACACGACCTTTTATTCCCACAACCCCTCTCTCTCGCTCTCTCTTTCGATATGACTGTACAAACAACGCCTGCATCTCACACACACACACACACACACACACACACACACACACACACACACTCTGTATCACAAGCAAACCTGCATCAGGCCACGTTGCAGTAAACACACAGCCAGAACACGGCCTTCGGGACGTGGCTCTATTTAAAAAAAAGAGAGTTTTGGAAGGAGGAAGGTCACATTGTGTGGGTGTTTTGTGTCTCTACTGTATGTACAAAAATATCCTGTGTAGTTTTAATGATTGTTATAGACTTTTCAATCCTGGCCAACCTACCGTAAACCTTATGCTTTAAACATCCAAACAAATTATGGCTGAAGGATGAAACTGTGCAATTTTCTGCTTGATTTTGCTTTTACAGACAAAACAGTTCAGAAAATAAAGACGTAAAGTAATCCTCTGCTGGTAAGGAGAGCTGGAAGCTAACTGAGTATGTTTAATTCACTAATGTACTAAAGTACAGTTTTTTTAATGCATCTCTACTTACTTGAGTAGATTTATTAAAAGATGCTTTTTTACTTTTACTCCTCTGCATCCTACAACAAATATCTGTACTTTCTACTTCACTACATTTCTGCATGGTGTTGTGTCGCGTAATCATAGTGGTGAGCAGCATTTGAAGCAGGAATATCGCCACCTGCTGACTGTTATACATGATTTGCCTTCCCTTTGTTAACCGCTCAATCATGTAGCAGTTGTTTGAAGTCAGAAGAGGAACACGAGAGAGAGAGAGAGAGAGAGAGAGAGAGAGAGAGAGCGAGCGAGCGAGAGTTACTATGACAGAGGTTACAGTGAAATAATACAGGCTGAGTATTTTTGATACTTAAATAAATATGAAGGTGAGTACTTCTGTTTTTTCATTGAAGGAATATTTTAACTTATATGTCAACTCTTACTCAAATACAGGATTTGTACATTTTGCCGACCTCTGGTTATGATTCAAATACATTTATTTTTTATCAAATACCTGAGATATACTGTAGCTAGAGTACAAGACTAATTAATATATATATATATATATATATATATATATATATATATATATATATATATATATATATTTTTTTTTTTTTTTTGCCATTATATCCATACACATGTGTAAGTGATAAAGTGTACCCTCTTATTTCAGAAATCATAACATTAGAGTTCCAGATTTGGTACAAAGCACTGAGACTGGAGACTCCTTCCATGAATCAGTGACTACACACATTTGGAATCTGACAGTTCTCTGGTCAAGTCCCCTGTAGATGTGATATTACTTTAGAAAATGTCAATTAAATATAAAAGTTATTTGCAGCTACAGGACTGAGAATTCATTAAGACAATCAGAACTGAAGGGTTCTTCTTTTTGTGACGTCATTAAGCTTTATAGCTGCACAAACACCAATGTTTACTGTACAAAACTACACGTGTATATTTGCACACGCCTGTTTATCTGTTTTAGAGTTCACTTATTGTGCTGATTTTATGCCTTTAGTGATGCTTGAATTTACTTGTGGGATAAAATAAAAAAAAAGATTATCTTATCTTGTTCCTTTTTTCCGTGTCGTTTACTCTCTGGTGTGCTTTAAGTCAGATTACACGACTGGTATCAATCTTTGTCATTGTTTCGCTATCATGGTGTACTTTCTCAGCAGGAGCAAAGCAGTTTTTGCGCCTTACGTGGGCCTCCATGGCACGGTTTCAGGAGCTGTGAGAAAGCCTACCACAGAGAGAGAATGCCAGCCAACTTTCTGGAAAAACAAAACCACCTCCAGAGCAGGCCTGAGAGCCGACGGCCGAGCCAGAACCTGACAACCTCGAATTCTGCAGAGAGAGAAACCGAGCTTCCTCCCGGCCTGCTGATGTGGACGGATCTGATCCGTGGCTTTGTTATGGTGGTACAGTGATACAGGCTACATGAAAATGCCTGGCGTTTACCGTCAACAGGAAGCTCGGCGTGTCCCGGAGCGTGCCGAGTGTATCAGTGTGTGATTGGATGTCGTGATTGTATTCTTAAAATATGGGTCTGAAGGGCAGCCGCAGCAGGAGATTGGCCGTGTGGTAAACACAGCTGGGGCTATTGTCTTAAACACTCGGGTCAGAGAAGGAAGGGAAAACAGACGGGCAGAGGGTGAATTCATAAGCTAATGTTTGCTTTGCTGGGGTTAAACTAGAGCACGAGATAAAGCCATGTGTTTGGAATATGATAATATTTTCGCTGGCATCCAGTGTGGGCTGGATTGAGAGACAGGTACTTAAGATGGTTTCTTTGGCTCCTGCAGTCAGATTGGGATTCTGATTATTCACAAGTGTCTAAACTATAACCTTTAAACACTTGATCATTAAAAATCAGGCATAGAAAATACTGACCAAGGAAATAAACAGCATTGTTTTGCTGTAATATAAAAATAAAAAAAATCAATTTAATACAATATATAAAATGAGAAGTTATTAGTTAGTTAGTTAGTTATTGAACTACACCTAATTAGATTGTAGTTTGAATTGCAAATGAGTTTTAACAACGTGGCTTCCAACCTCTTGATTCACCAGCTCATAAACCAGCACTTGTTCTAGCAAAACCAGTTTTTTCCCTGTGCAACTGAGACGCGCCTTTGTTTCAGTCAGACTGCACTCCCCACGTGTAACTCTTACATAACTCTAGCACTCGAGTTTGTCGATGTGTGCAGCGTTTTGTTGATGTGTGCAGCTTTGGTATTAAATCCAACTCGGCTCTCGCTGAAGATGAACATGGATTCTCTCACTATCCTGTTACTATTTTGGAAGTTACATTCAGACAAGCCATATTTAAATCAATAGTATATGAGATTTTTTGTTTTGTTTTGTTTTTCTTTTTTTGTTATCTAGGCGCTTCAGACAACCCTGCAGTCTCCATCCTACAGTACATCTGCTACCTTGACACCACTCAGTGACTCTGACTCAGTGGAACAAAAGACGTCGAGAGAAAATTAGCATGAAAATATGCAGAAACATTTGTCACGTGTGAATTTACAAGTCAAATGACAAGTGAGGAGGAGAAAACAAAACTCCCAAGATTTAGGGTGGCAGAAAATAATGTCATGTACTATATGCTCATTTACACTCGGTGTTTAACAATTTTTACTTTAAAAAAAAGCATAACACAATATAAACTCCACATATTTGACTCTGTTGAAAAAAATATAGTATAGTGTAGTGTAGTAGAGTAGAGTATAGTGTAGTATAGTGTATTATAGTGTAGTGTAGTAGAGTAGAGTATAGTATGGTGTAGTATAGTGTAGTGTGATATAGTAGAGCATAATGTAGTATAGTGTAGTGTAGTGTAATAGAGTATAGTATAGTAGAGTATAGTGTAGTTTAGTGTAGTAGAGTATAGTATAATGTAGTATAGTGTAGTGTAATAGAGTAAAGTATAGTGTAGTATAGTGTATTATAGTGTAGTAGAGTATAGCATAGTGTAGTATAGTGTAGTAGAGTAGAGTATAGTGTAGTATAGTGTATTATAGTGTAGTAGAATAGAGTATAGTATAGTGTAGTATAGTATAGTAGAGCATAGTATAGTGTAGTCGAGTATAGTGTAGTATAGTAGAGTATAGTGTAGTATAGTAGAGTATAGTATAGTGTAGTAGAGTAGAGTATAGTGTAGTAGAGTTGAGTATAGCGTAGTAGAGTATAGTATAGTGTAGTAGAGTATAGTTTAGTGTAGTATAGTAGAGTATAGTTTAGTGTACTATAGTAGAGTAGAGTATAGTGTAGTAGAGTAGAGTATAGTGTAGTATAGTAGAGTATAGTTTGGTGTAGTATAGTAGAGTATAGTTTAGTGTAGTATAGTAGAGTATAGTGTAGTATAGTAGAGTAGAGTATAGTAGAGTATAGTGTAGTATAGTAGAGTAGAGTATAGTGTAGTATATTTTATTTCCATACAGTATCTTTATATATAATTTTTAAACTTTTATTTTTGTATTTTTAATTACTGTTTTATATTTGTATACATTTTATACAATTTCTATTTTAATTATATTTTGTTTTGTAAGCTAAATGTAATTAATGCACTCTATCTTTAGCTTAATTGTAATATCAGGTGTAAAAGTTAAAGCTGTAATGTAATTCTATTTGTTCGCCCCCCCCCCTTTTTTTTTTGGCTGAGGACAGGCGGTACGGTGGCGTAGTGGTTAGTGTGGCCTCGCACCTCCAGGGTCGAGAGGTGTCGATTCTCTCTTTTGGTCTGTTCGCGTGGAGTTTGCATGTTCTCCCTGTGCTTGATGGGTTTCCTACCACAATTCCAAAGAAATGCAGCTGACAAGCTATGACATACAGGATGATTCCTGCTGAGAGGAAAAAGAGGGATTATGGTGTGGATTTGCTTTCCAGTAGATGGCTGAAAAAAGAAAGATGTTTTCCACTGCCCAAATGAATTGTGTTAGTTCCAGTTTTTTTGTGTGGATTTTAAGAAGTAATAGGAAATTTAGCTGAAATCTCTCAGCCTGGTTAGTGGTATCACCTTAAACATAGTTAAAGGAATGTTTTACAATTTATATACTGGATAGTATTTTACCTTCACTTTAGTACTTTAGTAAA
>JAAGKR010003747.1:37224-70282 GCA_011419295.1 Clarias macrocephalus
AGCAAAACCAGTTTTTTCCCTGTGCAACTGAGACGCGCCTTTGTTTCAGTCAGACTGCACTCCCCACGTGTAACTCTTACATAACTCTAGCACTCGAGTTTGTCGATGTGTGCAGCGTTTTGTTGATGTGTGCAGCTTTGGTATTAAATCCAACTCGGCTCTCGCTGAAGATGAACATGGATTCTCTCACTATCCTGTTACTATTTTGGAAGTTACATTCAGACAAGCCATATTTAAATCAATAGTATATGAGATGTTTTTGTTTTGTTTTGTTTTTCTTTTTTTGTTATCTAGGCGCTTCAGACATCCCTGCAGTCTCCATCCTACAGTACATCTGCTACCTTGACACCACTCAGTGAATCTGACTCAGTGGAACAAAAGACGTCGAGAGAAAATTAGCATGAAAATATGCAGAAACATTTGTCACGTGTGAATTTACAAGTCAAATGACAAGTGAGGAGGAGAAAACAAAACTCCCAAGATTTAGGGTGGCAGAAAATAATGTCATGTACTATATGCTCATTTACACTCGGTGTTTAACAATTTTTACTTAAAAAAAGCATAACACAATATAAACTCCATATATTTGACTCTGTTGAAAAAGTATAGTATAGTGTAGTGTAGTATAGTAGAGTAGTAATGTAGTATAGTGTAGTGTAATAGAGTATAGTATAGTGTAGTAGAGTAGAGTATAGTGTAGTATAGTGTATTATAGTATAGTGTAGTAGAGTACAGTATAGTGTAGTATAGTGTAGTAGAGTAGAGTATAGTGTAGTATAGTGTATTATAGTATAGTGTAGTAGAGTACAGTATAGTGTAGTATAGTGTATTATAGTGTAGTGTAGTAGAGTAGAGTATAGTGTAGTATAGTGTATTATAGTGTAGTGTAGTAGAGTAGAGTATAGTATGGTGTAGTATAGTGTAGTGTGATATAGTAGAGCATAATGTAGTATAGTGTAGTGTAGTGTAATAGAGTATAGTATAGTAGAGTATAGTGTAGTGTAGTAGAGTATAGTATAATGTAGTATAGTGTAGTGTAATAGAGTAAAGTATAGTGTAGTATAGTGTATTATAGTGTAGTAGAGTATAGCATAGTGTAGTATAGTGTAGTAGAGTAGAGTATAGTGTAGTATAGTGTATTATAGTGTAGTGTAGTAGAGTAGAGTATAGTATGGTGTAGTATAGTGTAGTGTGATATAGTAGAGCATAATGTAGTATAGTGTAGTGTAGTGTAATAGAGTATAGTATAGTGTAGTATAGTAGAGTATAGTGTAGTATAGTGTAGTAGAGTATAGTATAATGTAGTATAGTGTAGTGTAATAGAGTATAGTGTAGTATAGTGTATTATAGTGTAGTAGAGTATAGCATAGTGTAGTATAGTGTAGTAGAGTAGAGTGTAGTGTAGTATAGTAGAATAGAGTATAGTGTAGTATAGTGTAGTATAGTAGAGCATAGTATAGTGTAGTCGAGTATAGTATAGTCGAGTATAGTGTAGTATAGTAGAGTATAGTATAGTGTAGTAGAGTATAGTGTAGTAGAGTAGGGTATAGTGTAGTAGAGTATAGTATAGTAGAGTATAGTGTAGTAGAGTATAGTTTAGTGTAGTATAGTAGAGTATAGTGTAGTATAGTAGAGTATAGTTTAGTGTAGTATAGTAGAGTAGAGTATAGTGTAGTATAGTAGAGTAGAGTATAGTGTAGTAGAGTATAGTGTAGTATAGTATAGTAGAGTAGAGTATAGTGTAGTATAGTAGAGTAGAGTATAGTGTAGTATATTTTATTTCCATACAGTATCTTTATATATAATTTTTTAACTTTTATTTTTGTATTTTTAATTACTGTTTTATATTTGTATACATTTTATACAATTTCTATTTTAATTATATTTTGTTTTGTAAGCTAAATGTAATTAATGCACTCTATCTTTAGCTTAATTGTAATATCAGGTGTAAAAGTTAAAGCTGTAATGTAATTCTATTTGTTCCCCTCCCCCCCCTTTTTTTTGGCTGAGGACAGGCGGTACGGTGGCGTAGTGGTTAGTGTGGCCTCGCACCTCCAGGGTCGAGAGGTGTCGATTCTCTCTTTTGGTCTGTTCGCGTGGAGTTTGCATGTTCTCCCTGTGCTTGATGGGTTTCCTACCACAATTCCAAAGAAATGCAGCTGACAAGCTATGACATACAGGATGATTCCTGCTGAGAGGAAAAAGAGGGATTATGGTGTGGATTTGCTTTCCAGTAGATGGCTGAAAAAAGAAAGATGTTTTCCACTGCCCAAATGAATTGTGTTAGTTCCAGTTTTTTTGTGTGGATTTTAAGAAGTAATAGGAAATTTAGCTGAAATCTCTCAGCCTGGTTAGTGGTATCACCTTAAACATAGTTAAAGGAATGTTTTACAATTTATATACTGGATAGTATTTTACCTTCACTTTAGTACTTTATAGCATAAGGTAAGCATGATAGCCTCTTGTTGATTTAAATGTTATTTGTTGATTTATACAGTCATGAGAAGATTAGATAAAAGAACGAAAGCAAAACTTTCAGGGAAGTGTCAAGAAACTAAAGGAACCTTTTTTTCCCTTTTTTTTTACCTACTTCTAACCAGGGTTGGAAAGTTAAAAGCTAAAAAATAAATCCCAATGAAAGCTAATTTCTCTTGACTGGTCTGCCCTGCACTGCCCTTCGCTGTGCCCACTGTATCGCACTGTTTGCACACACGCACACTTGTGCACTTTATGTGGTTTAGGATTCTTTTAATCCTTTAATTCTTATACATTTTGAGTTCTGTATTGTTTTATTTCGCACCAGGTTCCTGGAGGAATGTTGTTTCCTTTCACTATGCACTGTATCTACTGTAAAGCCACTTTGATCATTGACTTTTGAGTCTCATATCGGTTGCATCGGCGTGACTTTTTCATAATCAGCTCTTTTATTCCTCTGTTAGTGGTTTAACACAATCTGCACTTATGATTCCGTTCTCTTGCACGCAGGTTGTTTTGTTGAATCTAAACTTTGTTAAAAATGCTCCCTGATTTAATCACTCATACACTACGTACAGATACAGCAGAGTGAGTGTAGTGAATGTTCCTCTGACCGGCAGGTTGTCAGTTCAGATCCCTTCCAGAACTTCCACATTAGGCGCTCAAAGCTGTGTCGAAGTTAACTTGTATTTCATTCTGGCTTATTTCAGAAAGTCCAGTCCTCTAAAGGAATGAAGTGCTTGATGTTATAACAAGGTAGAGTGTTGTGAAGAGCAGCATGGGAAAAGGTGTTGCTGTTCATGACTTCCTAGTTCCTCACTGAGCCTCAAACCCGCCCTTCCAGATTTTCCTTCCTGTCTGAAACGGCGTGTTCGGGCCAGCAGGCCAGAGTCTGGTCCCTGATCTCAGGAAGACCTGCAGCGTCAATCATCATGTGACCTGATTTCTGTGAATGGAAGGTACACGCAACACACACAAAAACATACACACGCAGACATAATCACACACACACACACAGACAGATGAGGATCAAGATTATTGAGTTTATCCTGTGAGCCAGCATGGTGGCTCTGTTCCAGATTAAAAATGATTTATGTCTTATAACATACATTATACTGTCGCATTCTGTGAGACAAAATAGATAAAAAATGTAGACAAGTCTTGCAATGACAAGAAAAGAGATGTTCGAGATTATAAAACATCATATAACATCAGACGATCCCAAAAGTACAGATAAAAGTCTGATTAAAAACTAGCCATGTCTGATTGTACAGGTACAAGGTGTGTATTTACATAAATATTCTTGTATGCTTCTCATATACAGTAATACTGGAAGAAATGACAACCTCAGTCCTGACTGGGCACCTCGCTATATTTTCATCGTAAACATGAACATGTGGAAGAAATGTAATGGAAAAATGGAGATCACATAAACTCTTGGTGAAGTTGCATGACAAAAAAACATGCAGTATATAAACAGTAAAAACCAGAGCTATGTTTAATAATGAAAGTAAAAGCATTCGCACACACACACACACACACACACACACACACACACACACACGCAATGTGATGAGAACTGACTCACAGGACTGTTTATGTCCATAAGAAAACCACTTATTATTGCATTATTGAGAGAAAAAAAAGCGTCAGTTTGCCAGGGAGCACAAAGATTGAACTTTGTAGTGATAGAAAAAATGGCTGAATTCTAAATACTCATAATGTTTGTGTACCTTAACTCTTAATATAGAATAATAATCATTAAATCCTAACATTATATATAAACAATCTCTGTATGGTTTGATTCCTGTTCTAATGCAGTACAATTCTTTGGCAAATGAAACCACAATTTCTGGGAGTTGTAAAAGCTTCCACATGTAAAGCAGGAGACTGAGATACTCGGCTTGAATTCAGTAAAAACCCAAAGCTGACGAATTTCAGCACATTATTTAACAGCATGTTTTATCTGTTTATAGTTAGTGTTCCTGTTCTCACTTACATTATAGCAGCTATTAACATTTGTTCCCTCACCAGCGTCTCTATTTTATACCTGTCATTTATTTATTATTATTATTAATAATAATAATAATAATAATAATAATAAATACCTTGCAGTTTGTCATGTTACAGAGGAACCACCAACTAGAAAACTGTCCTTTGGAAAAACTTGCAGCGTTTACTTTGGGTGTTACAGAGTTGACACTGGAGACTCATTCCATAAATGTTAAATGAACATCACCTTACAGAACTTTATCTTTTCCCTTTACATGTATCTGTGAACAAGCTTTGACTCCAGTGTGGTATATTTTGGGGGGTTGATTCTGGTGCAGCACTACTGTCAGAGCTGCTGTTGTAGAAAATTAACCAACAACGTAACACCTCAACCTTAACTCAGGAACACCAGTGTGCTACAGTATTTAACTTCCAGTCCCACTACTGTTTCACATCTGAACAGTTTTTTAAATATATTTTTTTAAAGAGCATATTTGTAAAATTGAAAATCCCTGTTCTCCAAATCTTATATTTCAACATCTCATGAGGATCTACTCTGATCTTCTCCTCCAGCATTTACAGACTGAACGCTCGACTCGTCAGGGATGTTGGAGAGACACCAACTGGCGTTTC
The DNA here is from genome assembly GCA_011419295.1 of Clarias macrocephalus. NCBI lineage: Eukaryota > Metazoa > Chordata > Actinopteri > Siluriformes > Clariidae > Clarias > Clarias macrocephalus. The sequence goes on from JAAGKR010003747.1 coordinate 42,325, forward strand.
CCCTCCACCGCACACTCTGATGTGGATAGAGATCAAATGTCAAAGGAATTCCTTCAAGCACACATGCCTCTCAAAAAAAAGAAGAAAAAAAAATCCTCTTTCTGCAGTCAGCAGGGGCGAGGCCGTACGGTACCTGATGCAGTTCAGGTTTTGGGGCTTTAGGGGGATAAAAGGGAAATGTTAACAGTCCACAGTGAAAATTAAAAGGAACAAGAGGTGCAAACTTTCAGAACATTAACATGTTAACTTTTCGTGACCCGGACTCTACTGTTGTGTTCATTGCATTTTCTCATTGATGTTTCTCTTTATTTGCACCAGATAACCATAAACTGAATTAACGTCTTTAAACTAGAAGTTTGGCAGGGGAATTTTAATGACAGTTAATGTTAACTACTGTACTTACTATATAAACTAGTGACAGGATAACAAAGAAACAAAGCCCAGCCCGCTTGATCTGATCTCACAGAAAAAGCCAATGCACCTCAAAACTCTGGAACAAGTAATTGCTGGCCATGATAGAAAGGTACCAGAACACCCAGTGTACCCAAGGTCTCCCACCCGGCCCCTTAACTCTCCAGATCCCGACCTGATCCGATCCATGGCGGCTCCACCCCAAAACACACAGCACCCAAAGGGTCCACTGCCAACATCCTGGAGCCAAACACCATCGAGAACCCTTAGAGTTCCCAGGGAGCCACAGCCAAGGAACCAGAGCCACCCTGGGGTAATGTTTGATCAATGGCTGATTGATATATTGTATCACACTTGATTTATCACAAATGTAGTGCGATAAGATTTAGCCTGATATTAACATTATATAATCATGTTTCCCAGCTGCAATGTGTACTGTAGGACATAACTAATAAATGACACATATTGAATAAACAGAGGTAGCATGGTGGTGTAGTGGTTAGTTGTGTCGCCTTGCACCTCCAGGGTCCGGGTTCGATTCCCGGCCAGGCTTGATTCCTGTCTCTGTGTACATGGAGTTTGCATGTTCCCAAATTGCCCATTGTGTGTGAATGAGTGCGTCAGTGTGTGTATATGCATGTGTATAACCCTGCAATTGACTGGCACCCTGTCCAGGGTGTACCCCACCTCATGCCCTAAGTCTCCTGGGATAGCCTGCAAGCCCCCCGCGCCCCTGCATACAGGATAAAGTGGTGTAGATGGTGAGTGAATTAAAGTTAAAAGTAAATAAGCAGGTAAACAAGATTAACTAAATAACTGATGGATTTCCTTTTTTTGCACCACACTATAAAAAATATTTAGGAAGTAAAAAATGTTTACAGTTTATCAAAAAAAAAAAAAAAAAAGAGAGATTCCAAATAAAAAACTTAAAAAAACGTTCGAACAGAAAAAAAAATCAATTAGGGATGAAGATAAAAGCTGACATGCAAACTAATATAATTGAATATTTACCTAACTAGGTGACACGCGGGTGTAGTGGTTAGCACTGTGGCCTCGCATGTTCTCTGCTTGGTGGGTTTCCTCCTGGTACTCTACATGCAGATGAGGCTTATAGATGTTCCCAAATTGCCAGTAGTATGTAAATGATTGTGTGAGTGTGTGTATGCCCTGCGAGGGATTAGAACCCCGTCCAGGGTGTACTCCGCCTCGTGCCCGAAGTTTTCTGGGACAGGCTCCACACCCCCGCGACCCTGAATACAGGGTGAAGCGGAATAGAGGATGAATGACTGAATTTTCCTAACTATAAATAGCATAACATACATTATTTAACACATTAAATCTCGTGTTGTTGTAAATGACTTTTATTCAAAAAGTGTGCAAACTTTCGTCATATACAGTATGGTAAATATGATTTGTCATTATTTAAGCGTTTCATACACATCAGCATTTATATTTAATTGACAAAAAAATGACACATCAGAGGTGTCTAATTGCTTTGTAGTTAATTCATTTGACTTCAGAAAACATGTGTGTGTGAGAGAGAGAGTGTGTGTGTGTGTGGACTGTGTGTGAAACTCTGTGAATGATCCCATTCTAGTTCCTTCTCTCTTCTTGGCCTGTTGCGTAACCTCGTAAGGATTCCAGAGTCTGTGCTGCCCGCGAGCATTCCTCACACGCCGCTGGTGTACATATGGAAAATATAAAAGCCTGGATGTGGCTCTGTTCCACTAAAGGCCAGCTTGTTACGTAACAAACCCAGAACCAAGCAGTTGCCCACACCCGAATGCGCAGATAAAGCGTGCATTCATCATTCATCCAAATTTATCCGTCCAACACTGCATCTCTCTTTCCATCCGCTGCACACTGAAACAATTAGGGGAGGAAACTGGAAAGAAATTAGAATGATTCATAAGAATTGGTGAAATACAACATCGGGGAAACCACTACATCTCAGGAGACAAGACGAAGAAGATAGATTCATTTTATTCCTGGCAGACCATCTGATCTTTATCATGAAATGTCAGAGATTCATTTGAGTTAAATTTCAGAGCAATAACCCCATACACTACTGGCGCATTCTTACTCATGACTCATTGTAAAATTAGTTATATGGTAGTTATAGTCAAGCTAATAAAACAAGTTCTATTCTATTTCTGTAAAAAAATAAGTCGAAAAAGTTATTTATTCCATAACTACCCTGTCCAGAGAAAAGCATGTACAGTACTGCACGTAGAAGGAGAACTGATGAACAGAGTAAATGTGTAAAGTGAGTCATCTAATGTGCTACATGCTGTCATTATTTGTCTCTCAAGATGTATCAAGATGTATGCCATTTGTCCCACCCACTATCTAGCTACCAAAAAGTGCAGTCAAAGGATAACACATGCTCTCTCCACGACACATGAAGACAGACGGCTACTGCAGATATTACTTTCACAGTACAGCGCAGCCCGCCCGGAGTAAAGCGCTATCTGTCCTCTTCCACATACATGAAATGACAGATGTGCTGTGCTGCAAAAAATATACAAAAAAAAACAACAACTACATTTTGGTCGTTCTATATCCGGACACACTGAATATAATTTGTCTGAAATTTTGCAGGTAGGATTATCTGAGTCATAAGTGGTCATGTAACATTAACAGTGAAAAATAAAACCACATGCACTTCATGTAAAAAATTTCTCAAACGTAGCACAAAAAAAAAAGTTTCATGTGACTTTTCCTTAAGGGAAAGCTCTGACGTCACCAGCATGTCACACCTTCATTAGAAGACTGGAGACTTTCACAAGATGTGGACATCATGTTGCAATCATCAAGTAAAACATTTGCCCTTAAATATCTGTTGAGAAACTCTACAGAAGGTCAAAATGAAACAGATACAGTGGGGGGAATGTACTTGCACTATAAATGACTTTAATATGGGAAGCTCTGTTGCATAACTACAAGGCTCGTGGTTAATGACCAGAGATAATAATAGGAGGCTTGAGAGTTCAACTCCTAGCACTACTAATGTTAACCCTTAAACCGGGCTAACAGAACTGTTTATGGAACATAAGTCCTTTTGCTAAACTCCTCCCCTAAACCATGATTGACCAATCATAGCATTGCAACTGGAAATGTACAATACATTATACATTTTCCCCCTTGTAATCTGCAAGATTCACCCTTTTTACAATTTTGGAAAGTATAATATTTTTTGTTGTTTTGCTGTTGACCACGCCCCTTTTTATTCATACTGACCCATGACATGTTTTTTCATTTTTCATATGCTTATATTGACATCAACTGTGAACAAAGTGGTCACAGCCTATATTACAAAATACACCCCAGTTGCACAATATTCTGAACACTAACACACATTGAGCATTACATCATGTTTGACCTCTTCTCTCATTTCCACGCCTCGTTCAGCAGACTGATGAACTGATGAAAAGTTTTTCCTCCCGGAGTGTTAACGTGCTAGTGGGGTTGTTTTTATTTGAAGCCTTTATTTGTCACGTACACAGTACATGATGCATCGCCCCTGATGGAGAGAGTTTTAAGGGCCTTGCTCAAGGGCCTGCCAATCCTTTAATCCAATCCACTTTGAATTTCTGAACATTATTCTGAAACTTTTCATATCTAATCGCACCGTCACTAACAGTATGGTAAATCAATAGATAGCAAACTTGTGTTTGAAGTAGGCGGGACGGTGGTGTAGTGGTTAGCACTGTCGCCTTGCACCTCCAGGGTCTGGGTTCGATTCCCGTCTCTGTGTGCATGGAGTTTGCATGTTCTCCCTAAAGACATGTAGGTGGATTGGCACCCTGTCCAGGGTGTACCCCACCTTATGCCCTAAGTCTCATGGGATAGGCTCTAAGCCCTCCGTGCCCCTGAATACAGGATAGACGATGATGAGTGAGTGTGTTTGTGACACTTTAACTCTCAACATCAAAACAAACAAACAGCTGTTAATTGACCTTTATGGTTATCCACCTTAAAGTGTTACTATTACTGTCTCCCAAGACTTAACTTACTCATAAAATATATTACACCAACATATACCAGCACATTATACTTTAATTTACAGAACTTGTTACATACTCATTATTACATAATCCTTATAATCACTTTTCTCTTCCCTCCCAAACCTCATTACAATCTCACAATCACATCTTGTAGTTCAAATCTCATTTCTAGGATTTTTTCCCCTTCTACTTCATCTTGTTTTAATTATTTAATGTTATTTATCTCTGATTTATGTCATCGAAGCAGTGAAGCTTCCATTTTAAATGTTCTTACAAATGAGTGCAACAGCACAGTCACACCACCAGCGCCATCTTATGTTTCACACCTCGAGGTGCAGCTTTTAAAGAGCTCTTTTCAGCTAATAAATCTGCACATTTCAAACTGTTAACTGTTAAACTCATAACACTATGTAATATATTACTTTTCATAACTTTTTTTTACATGTACTTACTACGTCATATTTAATACTTAAACCTATGAAATTGGTTGTATGTCATGATTAATTATAGAAGGGTGTGCTGAGCGGTGAACATTTTATTTACTGGAAAGTGCTGATAGTGGAAATGAACATAGGTTGATCCAAACAGTCAGGGCTAAACATTATGGGATGAATCTCAGTACTTCACAATACAGTCAGACGAAGCCTAGAGATGTGCAGGACTGTTTTATAAAAAGCCCAAATGGTTAAATCCTTAGTTCATAAAACAACATGTTATTATGGCGTATTGAAATGTCTAAACTAAATCCTAACTAATGGGCCATAATTTAGTAACAAACGAAGCAAGATAAGTCATTTTCACGTTATAATCGAGCACGGCCAGATCTTATTTATATGAAGTAGGGATGTCACCAATGCGGTGCATTTAATTTTTCCATTTGCTCAGGGTGTTAATTCGTGGCCACAGATTTTGAAGAGTGCAGTCACACCCCCGGCACCATCTTATGTTTCACACCATGAGGTACAGCTTCTAATGACCTCTAATGGATTTTTATTATTTTTACATTTACTTTCTATTTCATATTCAATACATAAACTTATGAATTTGGTTGTATAGGAAAAAATCTGAACTGTGTGGTTATAGTGATTAGCATGCATGGAGGAAAAAGGTTAAACCTGTTAATCAGAAGGACACCAGCTGTGAAGCCTGGGAGTGGCAGCATCATGTTTTTACATTTACAAATACAGTTTTTTAAATACTTTTACATTGAATTCCGGTTCATATAGGACGTGTATCATGCCATTGTTGTTCTTACCCAGTCGGTGCGTTAGAGAGGCATTAAACTGGATTTACCTTTAAAGCAAATTTATGTACGTATGTCCAGAATAAAACAGTCTACTATATAACCACAAGGGGCGCTAGTGAGTTGTTAAACTGTTTAACTTCATAATTAAAAATGATTAAAAGACAGACAGTTTCTGGATCCTCAATGACTCTGGCCAGGATTAAGTGTATATGTAACATAGTATAATGACCTAAATACTATAATTGACTATAATTACCATAAATACTTATAGTACATTATAGTATAGTAATAATATAGTACAGTATGTGGAACAGTTTATATATAAAACTAAATTGAGTAGATTGTACACGTTAATTTATTATGTTGTTCATTCAATCAGCCAGAGATGGACATAACTAAAGCTAGTTTTATATAATTCATAAACGCTTAGCGTGTGCGCGCATGTGGGCGTGGCGCTTTGTTTTTTGCGGGCACGCGCGTCAGGTACTCCGCTCGACTCCGCTTGGCGCAGAGCTGAAGGTGAGGATGTGTGTGTTCTGCACCGACGCAGAACACCAGGTTTTCCCAATAAACACTTCACACACACACACACACACACACACACAGAGTGTACAGACTATGAAAGATGTCTCAGTGTGTCAGGAGGCTGCTGGACAAACTGCTTTTACTTCTAGTGCTGATAAAGCCACCTGCTCATGGAGGTGAGTACTTTCCTAAAGAACAGTTTTTTTTATTCACATTCTGTCTATTCCTCTATTCCTTATTCCCTTCTCTCACTCCCCCTTTTACCTTCTTTCACATTCTCACCCTCTCTCTGCTTCTATTCATTATTCTCCTCTTCTTTAGTCCAGTCATCTTTTCTCTATTCCTCTATTTCTTCTTCATCATGTCCTTGTCTATTCCCTAGTTTTTTTTATCTCCTATTCTTTTACTCGTCTTTATCTCCTTTCCCTTATTTTACATAAACTATAACCTACAAAGTGTATCAGGGCAGTTCTGTATCTGTAACCTTTTATATGTGCATGTTGGAAATGTTCAAACCTCATTGTCTTTGGGGGCTTTAAAAATATCAATTCATTTCTTTCTTAAATTATTTTTCACTTAAATTGTTAGAATAACTAATGTTTTTTTTGTAATTAGTATTTGTAAAGTATTATATACTGATTATTATAATAAAATAATAATAATAAAACATAACTAATTATAATTAGATTATATAGCTATAGAAGGACAAGAAAAAATGTTTCATAGTTTATGAATGCACACGTGCACCTATTATTATGATGTTTTTGTAGTAAAAGTGCTGTTATATTTACATAATCAATAACAGGATGGAGCCACCTGTAGTTATTATATAAGTTATTTTATATATATTATGTAATTTTTCTGTAACAGAGTGTGACAAGGTGTTGTTTTCCTCTTATATCACAACAATTTACCAATGACTTTAATAAAATGAGTTTTTATATATGAAAGAATGACACATCATACTTTTCATCTTAAATCCCAAGTTTTTCTGTCCTGAAGATGTTTGAAAAGTTACAGCTTTACCTCAGCATGTTTTAGCACAAAGTACCGGTTGCAGAAAACTGCTATAAAAATGATAGCAATAATGTATCACTGAGCAGATGTATAACATGAGATAATAAAGCGTCTTCATTCACACAGCTCATGTCTCGGCTTATCCCCTTCCACAGATAACGTGGTGTAATCCTGACTGACGCACTGCTCTAGAAACGCTGCCAGTCCTGTTGCTGTGCTTTTAGAAGACACTCTGTGCATTAACATGCATTAATTGAATTCTGATAATGCATTAACCGTAGTTACCCCATTTAGTCTGCGAAATATGCTGTAGGGCATAAGTGGGGTTATCTTTGTCTGTGTGTGTGTGTGTGTGTGTATGTGTGTGTGTGTGTGTGTGTGTGTGTGTGTGTGTGTGCCATTTCTCAACCAATAAATATTTAATTCCTGTCCTGGAGTAATAATGTAAGTATGTATTAGTAGTAAGTATTACTGTAGGTAATAGTGAATAGTATTCGATATGTAATAAGATTGACTGTCACTGGAAGTCCATGTCCTCAGGTACAGAGTAAAGAGGAATGTGTGAGAGGACGGCGAGTGGAAAGAGTGAAACTGCAATTACCATTCTTGCCCCCAAAGCAAAGCACTGTCCTCATTTTCATTTTCCACAGTGTTTTTCTTATCAACATAATGAACTTGTTAATCATACAGTAAACCTCAATGTGTGGTGCTGTTGTAGGAAAAGAATCACCAGTGGGTGTGGCGAAGTATTTTGGGTTATACTTTTATTAATCATTTATTTATTATTTATAAAGCGATAAGCCAAACTTTATCTTGCTAAACTATAAAAATGATAGTAAATTTTTAAAAATATGTACAGCGGAACCTCTGGTTGTGAGTAATGCGGTTTGCGAGTGTTCCACAAGACGAGCAAAGATTTTTAATAAATTTTTACTTGGAAAACGAACGAATCTTGGTTTACGAGTACGCCAAGTGTCACGTGATCAAAACTGAGCCAAAGGTTTTTCTCTCTCTTGCGCTGCGGTATTGTGGGTAATCAACTCAATGGTCTTAGTGCTCATCTCTCAATGATATAATCAACATCAGTGCGCGCCGGTACTGTTTACTATAACACTGTGACCACGTGTGTGCGTGTAAAACACGTTTTATTTTGTGTTTGTATGTGTGTGTACAGCACTTTGTGCGCACGTGTAAAGCAAAAGAAAGTCTCATTAGAGGATAAAGATCCATTTTCTTTCTCCCTCTGTATCAGCCTGCAGATTTTGCTGTCTGTATGAACTGACATGCTTTTTAAGGCTGTATTGATATAAAATATACATGACATTTAAATTTACAAAAAACATTTAACACATACATATAAACGTTTTTTTTTTATTCAAAATTTGTATGAATATTAATTCATGCAAATGTGTGCACAAAAAAAAAATCACAGAAGGACCATCTTTCAAATTGTTGTCTTGTGTAAACTTGACTTTGATTGAAAAGTTTTTAACCCCACTTTATTATGTTTCTTTTTTTCAGAATATGTTCCTCTTTGCTTGAGGCTCTGGTTTCAGCTCTGTATCCAATATTGTAATGAGCCGGAGTCACATGACTAAGAAATGCTCAAGAAAAAATTGCCTGCTAATAAACAAATATTTTAATTATTGTTTAAACAAGCAGCGATTCAAATTATTCTACATCTATTGTGAATGCATGAGATATAAACCAAATACATCTTTTCATATTGTGGTTTTTTCCTGTTCTCACTTACGCAGCTATATAGTTGTTCCCTAACCAGACTTTATTTTTCTCTTTCCCTTGATGTTAAAACTCCTCTGGCCTTACGGCTTTACCTCTGCCTGTTACAAATCAATCACACTGGAGACTCTTTCCATACATGTTAATTCCCACAATCCAGAATTTGACAGACATATAAATAAATAAATTCTACACAAACACATTACTTACAGCATGCTGATAAAATCTTCTCCTCATCTTACAGCCTCTTTCTACGGGGATGGATTTGTGCAGCTGAAAACAGTGGGGTCGTTCAGTAAAAACTCCCTGCATGTGAGATTTAGGACCTCCAGCGCAGACGGCCTGCTCTTCCTGGCTGCCGGGGAAACAGATTTCCTCTGGTTGGCGCTACAGGCGGGACGTATTCAGGTGCGTGGTTTAGATGAACTCGTTCACCTCCAAGTCACAACATATCACAACAAGCTAATTTATTTCTTAAAAGGCATTTCCGTTAGACAGTAATATTTTGTGGTGTGGTTAGAATTATGTATATTAATTGTGAAAATTATAATTTTCCTGACATCCTATTGAGAGCACATACCATTAAACCTTCCAGAATATTTTTTTTCTGTAGATAAATTGTAAAAAAAAAAAAAAAAAAGTCAAATAGTTACTTGTTTTTGGATACAGTAACTTTATACAAGCACTATCTATCTATCTATCTATCTATCTATCTATCTATCTATCTATCTATCTATCTATCTATCTATTTAGTTTTGTATGTAGCTCTGCTCTGTAATGAAATAACATTCAGTACAGCGATTATCCAAAACCCTGTAAATCTCTGACACTTATCCAGATATGTTTACCCTAAAGCCAGGGTAAATACCATCCTGACATAAAAGTCTCCCTGCATTAGTTATTACTTTCAGGATGCCCAGGAGGAGATCCTGCAAAAAAGTCGACACTAAACCTAAATCTCTGCTGATGTCATTTCGAAACAAGTCCTCGCTCGTTGTTGCCGAGTAGAGGCAGCTGACAGGGTGAATATGTTGTCTGGTGAGCTTATTAAATGTAGAAAGAAAATGTTCAAATATCCAACACAGCCTGAGAACTGGATTTGGTGTGTTTGCTGTGTTTATTCTTAGGTGATTAACATGACAAATTCAGCATGGATAAACATGGGCTAATGATTCAGATTCAGATTCTGTTTTATTGTCACATGATGGTTTATGTCCTTATGGAGTACAGTATAAAAGAAGTGAAATTCATGAGTGCAGAGGACCAACAACAAAGTGGTAAACTCTAAGAAGTTATTAACAGAATGTTCTTAAAAGTGATGCAATGTCATGAGTCTGATTCCTGAGGCTTCATATTAACCTAGTAACCTAGTCATCGGATCTGCGAAAAAAATGATTCTGTTTGAAAGTCATCTTACAGTAGCTACACTCCCAAACTGTTTGGGGAAAAAGTCCTCAAATGGACCTTGTAGTGATTGTTTTCAAGAGCAACATAAAATTTCCACAATTTCTTTTTGGGGCTAAAAAGGTACTCTACAGTACCCAGCCCTCCACCAACCAACCAACAGCGTCTCAAATCAAAAAGTGTCATTTTAAAAGGTCCAGAAAGCTGGGGCACAAAGCAGACCTTACAGTTGGTTTGAGGGCAATATGAGAGATTTCAATCATTAAGATTCGAACTATCATAGAAAAACTGGTTAGAGTTAGCCAGTTGATGGTATTTATCCTCACTTCCTCTCTAAATGTAATTCCTGGTTTATAAACAAGATTATATTGCAGATTAACATCTGCTTGATTCATTTTCCCATTCAGCAGTTGTATTTTTTCACTTGTAGGTCCAGATTGAACTCGGCTCAGGCGAACGCACCCTTTGCTCAGAGGAAGCAGCTCACCTGAACGACCTTACCTGGCACTCCGTTGAGCTCCAGCACAATGGCCACAACATCACCCTGACTGTAGACAGAACCTCACAGAGCAGTCTGAGCATGCCCGGGCCTGACCTGGAGCTCAGCGTTCAGGATGGACTCTACGTCGGTGGTCTTGAGAATTTGGATAAGCTCTATCTTTTCACTGATATATCTCACGTGGGCTTTCGTGGCTGCCTGGACGAAGTGCTGTTTAATGAACACAATCTGCTTTCATCCTTAAGGCCTTACTCTGGATATAAAATGGTCCACGAGGTGTCTTTGGGCTGCAGCCCACAGTTTTCAGCCTCTGTGAACGACTCGATCAGTTTCTTCAGTTCCAAAGCATACATATCTCTGCCGAAGTGGGAGATCTCACAGGAAGGTGTGTTTGAGTGTGAGTTCTATACCTCAGGTGAAGCTGGGCTCCTCTTGTACAGCTCTGTGGGGAAAGGGGACTACGTGGCTTTGGAGATTCGACACAAGCGCCTCATTGCTGTTGTTAGAGTAGATGGTAGTAAGACAGTTTTAGGCTCTGTAACAGCTGTCGGCGGAGAAGCTTGGCATTCTCTGAGACTCTGTGTAGCACCTAGGGCTTTTCAGTTAACCATTGGTGAGGAGATCTTGAATTCCAGTGTTGGAGCCAAATCTGGGGCTCTCCAGTTTAACAGGCCCCTCTTCCTGGGTGGGGTGGATGCAAAGACATTTTCAGAAGTGCAGAGAAATGGTTTGCTCTCTGTCGCATCGAAGCACATCAGTGGTGCCTCCTTTAAAGGCTGTCTTAGAAATATCAGAGTCAATGACCGAAACATGGGCCTGCCCAACGCTGTTGTGTCCAAAGACATTTCTGTTGGATGTGAGCCTGTAAAACATGTCCAACCCATCTCCATAGCCAATCCACAGACTCTTCAACTGGAGACTCCTCATTTAGACAAGACAAAGGCTCAGACCTTCTTGCTTCTTGAAGATCTGGAGGTTCTTGAAGGTGGACGAGCACCACTTGATCCAGAGCACATTAAACTGAACCTGGAATTCCACAAGCTTGGGATCCGGCAATCCCAGATCATGTTCCGCATTGAGGAGCAGCCGGTTCATGGAGAGCTGAGGCTTGATGTTGATCCTGATCAACCAGATAATACTTTCAGTGTTCTGGATTTACATCATGGTCGGGTCATGTATGTTCACGGAGGATCGGAGGATTCTCAGGACTTCTTCATGTTTTCTGTTTTCACCACCAGCACCAATAAAGATGTTCCTGGTTATTTGAAAGCGAGCCACTTGCACAGGTTTAACATCACGGTCGTGCCTATTAATGATGCCCCAGAGCTCAGCCTCCCAGAGGGAAGCCTTTTTATTCTCCTAGAGAACTCAAAGCGACATCTGAGCACGGACATGCTGAGAGCTACTGACCCTGATAGTAGTTACACAGAACTGGTATTCTCTCTACTCGGTAACCTAATTGCAAACGCTGGATTCCTGGAACTTTCTGATAATCCAGGAAAAGCTGTGACCTCATTCTCCTACTTGCACGTGGAACAGGGTAAGGTGAGTTTCGTCCACAATGGCATCAAGAACTCTAGGATGGCCATCAGGGTGAGCGATGGAGAAAAAGTGAGTAATACGGTTGTGCTGAGAATTATGGCCATCGCCTTGGAGTACAAAGTTATAAATAACACCGGTGTGGACGTGATCCAGGGTCGAGCTTCTCTCATTGGTAGCAAAAATTTAGCGGTGCAAGTAAACGTAGCCAAGCAAGCGATCGATATCCTGTACGACGTCGTAAGCCCGCCAGTCTACGGTCAGCTCCAACGACTACATTCCAGTGGAGAGTGGAAGCATACTAGTACCTTTACGCAGAAACTTCTAGAAAAGGATCGACTCAGGTATCTCAGCACCTTCCATGGTCCACAATTAAAAAATATATCCGATGGCTTCAAATGCAACATCAGCATTGGCTCTTGGGCTACAGATGAAGTTCTTGTTCATGTAAAGGTCCAATGGGTTAATTATAAAGTCACAAGAAGTAAAATGGAGGTGAACGGTGATCACAAAGTCACATTGACACCTCAGGAATTAAGAATAGTCTCCAAAAATGTGAAATTGTCTGAGAACGATATTCACATCCGTTTGTTGACTTTACCAAGGAGAGGCGTCTTGTTATTCAATGACAAGCCCCTAAAAAAGAACTCTACGTTTAGCCAAATGAACATCGCTGATCAAAAAGTGCAGTATAAACTTTATGAGAAGCCAAACACAGACTTGAGGGACGCGTTCAGCTTTCAGGTGCTTTCGGAGTACTCCTATTCCGGGACGCATAACTTCAGGATCAGAATCAAAGCCGCCGTTCACAGCGTAGTTCTGAGAAATCATGGGCTCGCCCTCATGGAAGGAGAGACTAAGATCATCACCAAGGACAATCTTTTTTTTGAGACGTTTGGCTCCGGAGCCGTACGTTACACCATCTGGAGCAGCCCTCGACATGGGAAAATAATCCGAACTGACAACTCCAGCATCAACATCGAGGAGTTTACAAATCAGGACATACTAGAGGAGCGCATCTCCTATGTCCATGATGATAGTGAAACAACACGTGATGCGTTCATGTTCTGCGCTTCTGCGTCATCTCTGAAAGAATATCAGGGTGTCTTCATCATCTCTATCGAGCTAGTGAATGATCAAAAACCTGTTCGTGTTGTTGATAAAGTCTTTCACGTTGCACGGGACAGTCAGAGGCTCCTGACGTTGGAGGATCTGTGTTACCATGACCCTGATTCAGACTACGATGACGGGCAGCTGCTTTACAGCAGACGAGGAATCTCACTGGGCGATCTCGTCTTGGTAAATGATACCTCGCACAAGCTTTATCAGTTCCATCAAAGAGATCTGGAGGAAAAGAGAGTGCTGTTTGTCCACAGAGGCGTCAGCTTTGGACGCTTCGTACTTTTTGTGTCCGACGGTAAGCATTACGCATCAGCGCTGCTGGACGTCAGCGCGCAGGATCCTTATTTAAAGGTAGCCAACAACACTGGTCTGCTGGTGCGAAAGGGACAGGAAGTCATTTTACAATCGGTCAACTTCAGCGTTGCTACCAACACCGATGTCCGAAGTGACGAGGATATACTTTTTGAGATATTTCATCCTCCGAGTCATGGCATTCTACTCTGCGAAGGCATCGAGGCTGATGCTTTCACTCAGTATGACTTGAAGGCGGCTCATGTCGTCTATCGCCATGACGATGGCAGAAACCTCATGGACTCCTTTAGCCTTACAGCTACGGTAAACGGGCTGCACTTGGACGTGACCGTGGCAGTGAACGTGTACCTTGAGAGCCATCAGAAACCTCCGCACGTCATCCACAATCAGTCCGTAGTGGTGGAGGAAGGAAAATCTGTTACGATGCACAAAAATGAACTTGAGGTTTGTATCACATGGATGTGATTGTGATGTACAGTATTTGCGGATTTGCTGTACTTGCTAGTTTGTTGCTTTTTAATCGTTGTGAACACTTTTATCTGCATTCAGGTGAGTAAAACAACTGAACCCTAAAACTGCAGAAGCATGACATAGAGTTACGGCTACAAACATGGCAAGACAAAAACAAATTCAGTATTTTGGATCTCAAGGATTTTGGATTTTTTATGACAACATCTCTGACTGGTCTAATAAGATATCGTTTCTACAGCTTATTCACATACTGTACTAACACCGTAAGGCGAACGCTACACATAAATATGTTGTCTATAATAAGGAGTCTCCACTGCCTACACAAAACCAAAGTAACATATTAAAACACATACAAGGGATATAAAACATGGTACAGTACGTAATACAGTGGAGTAGGTGAGAATACTGTGAGAATCAGCATTGAACTTGTCAGCAGGTTGAGCCACAGTAGCTCTTCTATTGGTTCGGGCTACATGGGTCAGCCTTCACTCCCCTCGCCCATCAGTGAGCCTTGGCCATCCGTGACCGCGTCACCAGTTCTTTGTTATGTCCTGAGGGACACCTCTTAAGAGATGCAGTTTTGGAGTTGCTCTCACCCAGTAGTCTAGTTATCACAATTTGGCTACAGTTACAATTTACACAAAGTTACTCAAGTTGATGTGTTGGAAGCAGAAAAAAATGGGCAGTCAAAAGGATGTGAGTGTCTTTGATTTGAAAAGGGTCACAACACACCAAAAGTGCTCCAAGTGAGGAAAAGTGATGAACCAGCGACAGGGTCATGAGGGCCAGACTGACTGATGCACTGATGAGTGAAGTCTGGCTCGTGTAGTCCAATCCAATGGAAAAGGTTAGTCCCAAAAGAAAGGTGTAAGAACACACTGTGCATTACTGTTCTGGTGGCAAACGGGGGACCTACTGAATATTAGGTGGATGGTCATAATTTGGTCATCATGATTACATAATTTCAGCCATAAACCTGAAATGTGAGTATGTGTATCATTTTTTGGTTTGCACGTTGCCGCAGGTGGTTCATGAGGATAACACACCAGACGAGATCGTGTACACCGTGAAAACACCACCATCACACGGCTTCCTGAGGCTTTCTCACGTAGCCGGAGAGAACCGCTACGATGGAAACGTTGGGAAGTTCTCGCAGTGGGACGTTAACGCTGGTCACATCCGGTACATCCAGGAGAAACCCGGACATACCGGCGACTCTTTCTCACTGGACGTCACTAACGGGATTGTAACAGTCTGTGACCTGGTGGTGTTTGTGGACATCATTCCTTTCTTCCTTCCACTCGAGGTGGAAAATTTAACCTTGGAAGAGGGAACTTCAAGAGCTCTAACTCGAGACGTAATCAAGGTCACGGGTCAACATTTTACAAAACTTCATGTCCTCTACCATGTGATCGAAGGACCATATCATGGCCGTATCGAGCACTCCTGGGTCCCCGGGGTCCCAATCCTGTCCTTCACCAGGGTGCAAGTAAGATTCTTGGTTTAGCGGTGAAAGTGCGTAATTAACCATCCTTTATTCACTATTTGTTTTCTGAAAGGTGTTGTTAGAATAGTTGCAGAAATTGTGGCTTGTTTATACTTTCATATACAAAAGCATGAATGAATGAATAAAAAAAAGAATAAATAGATTTTTGATTAAATTATTGATTGTTTGATCGATCCATGCATTCATTTGCTTGTTTATCCCTTTATTTATTCATGTATTTATACTGTATATACATTTTAATTCTATTAATGGCATAATTATTATATACCAAAAAAGTCTGATGTGGAATTTGATGGACTTACATATATATGGACTTATATTGTATATATCTATATTATTTTATTCCAAATAGTGTTTGATAGTATCCTCTTTTCTCTTTTAAGAATAAAAATGAAATTCTTTAACTCTGACACAGATAAAGCTACTTATTTACTCCACAGGTTGAACACGACTTTATATCATACATCCACGATGGCAGCGAGACGACAGCGGACAATTTCACCCTGGTCGCGAATGTCACAGACGTCCGTAAGCAGAGTGTGTCTCGTGTTATTCATGTGACCGTCACACCTGTGAACGACGAGTCTCCTGTTATAACTAACAACAAGATCCTGAGGGTGAGAAGAGCAACAGAAACACTGTATATTTTTTTTATATTGGCTCCACCAGGCTGCCATTGTGGGCCTGTAACACTGTCTACACAAGGGGGCGCTGTGTCATGCCTGACCCTGTGCTCTGACCCCAGTCTCCAAGCCGGGATATGTGAGGAAATAATTTCAGTCCGCAATAATGTACAAGTGACATATAAAGGCTTAACTAACTTAACTAACTTACAAAAGTATCCGTGCCCTGTATTTGTGAAACCTGTTAGTTCTGGCCAAACACAGAAGTCACATTTTTAGTTGAATGGAATCAGACTGTATGCTCTTAAAGAGTCACATCTCAATATAAATACAAGTGTTAGATCAGAGTGTTCGATAACATCATGTAGACCAAAGAACGATCAAAAAAAGTTCTTTACTGGAAAAAATGAACGATTTGGGCAAAAAAATATCAGGATCCAGATGTGCATTTCTTAAAATACTTGACTTGTATTGATTCGGGGAGTGAATACTTATGCAACCAACCTATTTGTTCAATTAGTCTTTGGTAAATGAAAACTGGTTTATTTCACGTCCGTTTGTGACATGAAGTTTAAAGGGGAGGGGGGGTGAATACTTATGCACAGTGCTTTATTATATCATGTGTGATTGATGAAGAGAGAGAGAAAGAGAGAGTGATGGGGGTTAGTTATGTTATCTGACTAAATTCTTTGCATTCCACACTGTATCCCGCACTACATGAGGATTTGCTGGATTTATTTGTAGTGGAGGCCTACAGAATTCTGTCTGTCCATCTGTGTGTCTGTATGTTTGTTTGTCTGTCTGTCTGTCATACATGCTATAGATGGAATTTGTTGTAATGATGTACTTATGGTACAAGGTCTAATTTAATGATCCACATATGATCAATGATTCCAAACTATGAATATATTATTTAATCATATTAGTTATTAAATATTAATTAATTATGATTTTATTCTCCCATAGTATTTAGATTATATTTAGATTTGTAGCATTTATCCCAATTTTTCAAATTATATAACAGTAGAAATTCTCAGATGTATAAAAACCTAGAAGAACTGCTGACTTTCAGAATGTAAATACTCAGTTTCCCCAGCAGGAGGCGCACAACCTCTGGCTTGACATTTCTGCTGCTAGTGTTTGTATCTGAAATATACAATACAAACTCTGAAATTTCAAACATTAATAGACTTATAATTTTATGGATTTATTCTGTTTTGTTTTATAATAAAATAAAATAATTAGATATAAAACATTAAAAACATTAAACCTCGGTGTTAAAGTTAAAAGTCAGTAGCACAAAACAATTCATATTTAGTGCACATATAAATATATACTTTTGTTTAAATTTAACATGCAATTTACTTCAGAAGAGCAAATAAGCAAAAAGTCTGTTAACATTTCGGTCAATTTGCAGACAAGGAAAGTTTTGGCACCTCTCAATTTGCTGTGCTCACAGAATTTTTTACTTGTTATTTAATATTTTAACTCTAATTACACAACGCTTACTTAAATACACTTAAAGCAACTGATTAACATTAATACAATTCATTAATTAGTATTCACTGTTATATTAATTATCATTTATCAATGATAATTAATACAATGTGTATATTACTGTATGTATTTAAAAGTGTGCAGTGGTACTCGGGTTCCCTCTCACAGTCCAAAGACATGCAATTAATTGCTGTTCCCAAATTGCCCGTAGTTTGAGTATGTGTGTGACCTACGATAGATTGGAACCTCGGCGTACCCCGTGTACTCTGCCTCGTACCCTAAGTCTCCTGGGATGGGCTCCGGGCCTCCTTCAACCCTGTATACAGGATAAAACGGTATAGACGATGAGTGCGTGAGTGAACTTCAAAGCTTAATATCTTATTTTATTAAATGGAGAATAAAAATGTAAATCCAAATCTTGGCAAAAAAGTTCCCTTTCATGTAAAACACACACACACACACATTCAGGAATGCCATTAGACTAAAATATAATCACCAAATAAAAAACTTTCATTTCTTAATAATGCTGAATAAATCACTAGCTCGTGATGTAGCTAAAGTTTGGTTATGATGTGAAACCTGACCTTTAGTGAACTTTCCTCAGTAGGCAAAAGCTTTCCCTATTCCCACGTGCTATTCACGCTTGCCATCGCTACGTCAGCTGAGACAGTTTTTTGCATTTTCACTTCAATCACTGTGCAGTGCAGAAGACACTCAGCTGTCAGGCTGTAGAAGTGAGTTAATCCTGCTGAATCCTGCTGAAATACGAACTAACACACCTTTACTTTGTTCTCCCACAAATAACTCATGTCACTATCATGTAATTACACCTTTTTAAACCTCATAATATCGAGCTACTTTCATTTTCACAACATCTGTCGTGCCACCAAATTTTTCGTTTTGCACATCTGCTTACTGCCTATGTGTTAAGTATACCATTAGCTAGCGAATTAGCTAAAGTGAACTAGTATGATGTAATAGTAAATCACTAGTGTTGACGTCCCAGCTAGCTCAGATTAGACTGGCTTTTCTACATATTATATTATTAAAACCAAGATGTATCAAGCTACTTAACATTAACTTTAAATACTACTGTATGCCTGTAAATCTATTTATTAAATACTATAACTATTGTGAACATTGTGTAATTAAAACTACACATATTTTCCAGCTAAGATTAAGCTCACTGTCTGTCGGCAAGCTAGCTAAAATAAAAAGTAATCAAATGATCATTTTGACAATTACATTGCATAATAATGAAAAAACTTGCAAGATACACAAGCGTGTTTTTGACCTTTAGTGTTACAGATTGTTGCCTATTATATAATAGAAGAGATTTAGCAGGTGATAATTAGCACAAAAATAAGAAGTTTTTTGACAAGGTGAGAAACATAAACTAATAAAATAAAACATAATGATTTTTGCCATGACAGGTATGGATGAACTCTGTGACTGAAATCACCAGCGATGAGCTCAGTGCTGCTGACCGTGACTCTGACCCTGACAGCCTGGAGTTTGTCGTCACTCCCCCCAGCAACGGACACCTTGCCATGAAGAGCGCCCCCTCCAGACCGGTCCTGAACTTCACGCAGGCTCACATCCTCCACCGTCAGCTGGTGTTTATACACACCGGTAATCAATCTTTAATAATGATCACACACTTTAAATCTTGAACAAGGACTTGACCTTAATTTTGGACACATTTATTTTCCCATCAAAGGTGCGATGCTGGGTGGATTTCATTTCCAGGTGAATGACGGACTCAATTTTGCCCCCAGGCAAATGTTCAATATCACTGCCCGATCTCGGGCCCTCAGCCTGGAGAGAAACCGTGAGCTCAAAGTGTTTCCAGGTTATTTTATTGAAAAAAAAAATCTAACATTTTATTGTGTTTAGTTTCACTTTTGTCCGGATATATTTCTTTTAATATTTACATTTTCTTCATTCTTCCTCATTTTTATTAAACTGCCTATTGTTTTATTTTGCTGTTATTTCAGGTTCCTCAAAAGTAATTTCCATGGAAAATTTGTTCATTGCCACTGATGACTATGAAGACTTTTATGAGAATCACACCATTATCTACACCGTTACCTCTCCTCCGAGACTGGGCCGGCTGGTCACAGCCCGAGATGGCAATTCCACAGAGAAAAAGCCAATATCTACATTTACTCAAAAGATGGTGTGATTTAAATAATATTATTGTTTAGGGAATATAAGAGGGGGGTGGTCAAGTCAAAATGGGACTTCAATACGGAGCAAATGTTTTAAAGAAGGTAGGACGTCTGTGTATAATGATGGTCCATCTGTGCACACTGCAGGTGTTCCCCGGAACATGCAGCAAGTGGAACGCAGGATCCTTGAAAATTGACAATAACTTGTTGCCAATCTGTGGAAGAGACGCATCTGTCTGTGGGAACTGTACACACAATCATTCACCAACACCACTTTACAGCCCATTACAGGAACTCGGCCACATCCCCCATACAGTCCTGACCTCACGCTTAGCCATTTTCACATGTTTGGGCTTTTAAAGGAGTTCCTGTGAGGCTAGGGTTTCAGACGTGAAGCAGACAGGCAGTCTGATTATGGCTCTGGGCTACTGAGAAAACTTTCTACCTTGATGGTGTCCAAGCACTAGTGAAACACTGGGATAAGTGCTTTAGTGTCGCAGGGGATTATGTAGTGAAATAACGGGAGTGTTTACTCTCAGAATTGTGTTCTGTTATTCTGCGCAATCAAAAGTCCTGCTTTGACTTGATCGTGTCTGGTAACGTGAAGTTTAATATAATGCAAGCTAGTACAAATGCACGTGAACTTTTCTAATGAGCATAATGTTTAATTTTCTCTAACACCGCTTCGGACACTCCGGGTTCGATTCCCGCCTCTGTGTGCATGGTTTCCTCCCTCAGTCCAAATTGGCATTCCCTAAAATTGCCCGTAGTGTGTGAATGAGTGTGTGAGTGTGAGTACGTGTGTGTGCCCTGCGATGGATTGGCCCACTGTCCATGGTGTACCCCGCCTTGTGCCCTAAGTCACCTGGGATAGGCTCCAGGTCCCCCGTGACCCTGGATACAGGATAAAACAGTATAGATGATGAGTGAGCGAGTGACCACTTCTGACACTAGTGTTGCTGCAAAAGCAATTGCAACTTTTTTGTTTGTGTAATGTGGAGATTTTAATATAACATTATGGAAGAAGGCTCAGTTTTTTTTTTCTTCTATTTTTTCTAAAATGACAAGTTGGATTTTTGCATTGTTAACTCAAGAAACATGAGTGTGAAATGTGACAAATGAGTCAATGCAAGAGAAACAAGAGAATATGATGAAGAAAAAACTTCACAACATTTTATGTAATTCTGAATAAAACTGATATATTGATATTTTAGCACTTTCCAAGACACTTCCAAATACTAATAAATAGGCCTTTGGAAATGTACAGATGCAAAAGTTAATAACAAACATGTTGTAACTGTATTAAATTAAATTTTAATGTTTTTTTTTAATTATTTTATTTTATTTTTTTACAGTTAAAGGCCGGTTTGGTTGTATATGAACACACTGAGCCAATAGCGTGGACAGCAAGAGACTCCTTCATCTTTACTGCATCTTCTCCTCCAGTTTCCTTCCCAGCTCACACTTTTAACATCCACATCTCGTACGATAACACAGGGCACAGGAACGTCTTATTCGCCAACACAGGTATTCTTTTTCCGGTTAGCATAACCTTAGATAACTGTCTGGTAATGTAGTATAAGGACCTGACATTATAACATAATCATTCTTCCAGGTACAAAGTTATTGACTGTCTTTGATTAAAAAAAAAAAGGATGTACAGTATATTGATGATAAATATTGAGCCACACTATTATGCTTACGATCAAAGAGAACTGACAGCTAGAGATGAAGCCATAAGATCAGATCTTGAACAGACGTAGTCAACACAAGTGACGATTCACGCAGACATACTCACAGGAAGTGAAATTGCACAAAGGAACAGTGCAAATCAATATTAAGGAAAGATTATATAAACAATGCAGGATCAGGATCAGGACACAAAAAAGTAAACAAACAGCAGGTCTGCAAAGTTCGAAAAAGTATATACTGTACCATGTATAATGTTAACAAATCTAATTTGTACAAGCTGCTAATGTGTATTTTTCTGGAATATCAGGTGCAGTGGTACTTCAAGGCAGTCGCATTATGATTGACAAGTTGAAGCTGGATGCCTCAAATCTTTTGGGAAAGCTACTTGAAGAAGAGCGAGACTCCTATGATATCTGGTACCGAGTCACTACACCGCCACAATCCGGGATAATCGTCGTAGATGAACGCATCCTGACGCATGAGAAACCCAACTTCTCGCAGTCCATCCTGAACAATCACGGCATCATGTATGTGCATGATGGCTCTGAGAGCACCTTTGACAGTTTCAGCTTTGATGTGTGGTTAAATCTTGTAGGGAAACCTCCTCAGGTACCTCATGAGAAAGACTTTATGGTCTCCGAGTCTTTTAATATCACTGTAATGCCTGTAAATGCTCTGCCTCCCAGTCTCTTGGTGGTAAAAGGAGACAGTGTAGTCTTAAGTCCTGAAAATCTTAAAATAAAAGAATTGGACAGTTTACCTGAGCACATCCACTACACTGTAATTAGCAAGCCTGACAATGGTTTCTTGGCCCTGGAAGGTTGGCTAAATGAATCGACTGCTACGTTTACCCAGGCTGATGTGAACGAGGGAAGGGTGCACTTTGTTCAAGAAGGAGATTCCACCTCAGGAGTGTTCTACTTCAGTGTAACTGATGGCTTCCATCGGTCACACTATAAGCTCTTAAACCTTGAAGTTTGTAGTGTCCAAATCCATGTTTTGAATAATACTGGATTGACTCTAGTACAAGGGCAGACCACAGGCATCCTGACACTTAAGCACTTGGCTGCGGTGACCAACAAGAAAAACACAACCATAAAGTATTACATCACAACACCACCAAGTCACGGCAGACTCGTCATTAAGGAGGACCAGATCACACATTTTGACCAGGAAGAACTTTCGTCGGGGAAGGTTTCGTATCAAATGACGGACTTGTCCTCCTCGCGAGATAGCTTTGAATTCACTGTTGTCACCGCTGAGAGCAACCTGACCAATCAGGTTTTCAATATCACAGTGAAGCCACTGATCCATCTAGGAAAACAAGTCTGGATTCCCGATGGTATTCCAGTTAAGATAAGGAAGAATGTTTTAAATGCCAGTGAGCTGGCAGCCATCAGCGCCAGCGATCCGATCTTTGAAATCATTGTTCCTCCAAAATATGGCAAGTTAGTAAATGTAACAGTGAACTTAGGTGGTGCATCAGAGTCTATAGAATCCTTTACCTTTAGGGATGTTGAGCAAGGCAGAATTGCTGTTCAGGAGAACCTTAACTTGTCAACTGTACATCATAACACAACTTTTGTTCTGCATAACAAAACTGCATTTAAAGATTCGTTTGTGTTTCTTTTAAAAGCTGCCAACGTTCAGCCCGCCAGTGGGGAGTTTGTTTTCATGGTTGTACCGTATGCGCCAATAACAGGAAAATATGATGTGTCAGCAGCACCAGTGCGTCCAACCATACATCCTGCTTTTAACAGAACAAGCAATGTTGTTTCACACATGAACGAACCAGCACACATTCACCCCACCAAAAGACCACCCTGGGCACCAAAGACCAGGACACGAAACCGTGTCCATACACGAGGAAAAACCACAGTTCCTAATGCACCCAAGACCTCAGCAGGCAGACACAAAGATCTTCCCAGGAACACTCCCATCAGGGTGGAATCTTTGCCAAGACCTGCCTCTGATCCTCTTCTTATTATTCTACCCTTCCTGGCCTGTCTGTTTCTTATCGTCATCCTAGTTGTTTTAATTCTGGTTTTCAGGCATAGGCAAGAAAAAAGGGCTCAGCCTTCCGTGATACAAGACCTTCCAGAAAACTATGTGGAGGACTTTGTGTCTCCAAGCCATTATCTGGGACAGTCTGAGAGAAGTCTAACCATTCCATCTGTTGTTGTGACCCCACTGATGCCAAGGTGTACTAGAAGCCCTGTTTTAGAGGCAGAGCACAATGGGACTTTGGTACCAGCAATAACGCTTCCTGACTCTTCAGTGCTTGTCTCTCCATGGACTCCCATGGATCCCGAAGGAACACCACAGTCTTCTCCAACTTTGAGACAAAATCAGTACTGGGTTTAAAATGACATGGTTCTTCGGCCATGAAACCATCTTCATCTGGCACAACAGATGGGATTCCAGTCCACCTAGTGGCAATTCCAACATAGCCGGTCCAATAACCACAATGTTTTGCGGAGGTTGGAGCAGTCGTATGGAGAAAACATGTAAACCTCGCTGTCTTTGGACTCTTGTGGACCTCTGCAGTGAGTCACAATTGGTACTTGGTTTGATAAAATACACTCCTCTGATGGTTCATGCCAACAGGTCTTCATCATTAGTATCCAGTTTATCTCGATCATGGCTGAGTTGAACTATAGGAAACACTGGAGTAAGGCAGAAATACACCCTGAATGGGACGCATGTCCAGCTAAAGACAAGTGTAGACAAACCACATACCACCATGCTTTGGAGAGGTGAAAGGAAAAAACCTTACCTGGATGAGGAAGCACATGTGAAGGCAGTTAAAGTACATTTACAATTTGCACTGGTGTCAAACACTCCTAACTTCCCTCTTGTGTAAAAGTATCATAGAACCCGTTGCTATTGTCTAGCTTTTTTTTATTTTTATTTTTTTGATTTTTTTAGAAGTATGTCTGGTTTTATTTACCAAATATTGTGCAATAGTTTTGTCGTTATACCCAAAGTATTTGAGATAAATGAGCGTCTTTAACCTTTATGCTGCTACATTTTGTATTACTGTATAATGTTTTGGGGACATACTCTGTGATAATCTGATTACAGAAAGGTTAACAGGAAGAGGATATTACAATTTCCGTATTTTGTTACTGTGACTATTATATTTCATGTTTGATAAATATAGTGTTTTCTCATTACAGTGGATTTGTAAAATATATATTTATATTATGGCACTTGGCAGACACCTTTATCCTGAACGATTTACATTTTATTTAATTATACTGTGCATCTGGGAGGGTTAAGGGCCTTGCTCAAGGGCTCAACAGTGGCGACTTGGTGGTGCTGCGGTTTGAATTTGGGACCTTCTGGTCAGTAGGCCAGTCTAGGATGCACATTACCGATTACTGGAGCAGAAGGTGGGTGTACATTCAGCAAAGTGAAACTATACGTGCTGCGCTATGAGCCAGAAAACACTCAAAGGACTAACCATCAACTCCAGCTAGAGAAAACTGGTCCAAAGACTGGACTTCAAGAACATTCGCAGAGCTTTAGGAAAAATCAGGAGACTTGCAGTTACACCTAATCACAATTCAGGAAAACATCAGAAGTCATCGAATCCAACAAATAGTTTACAATAAAATAAGCTACATATGTGAAAAAGCTTCTGTTTACATTCCAGTGAACAGTTCCATACATTTATTCCCCAAGCAAGCTGACCAGTACTTCGATCAATGCAGCCCTCAAGACAAAATTAATAGATGAAGTATAAATGTATTTATCCACCCATGAGCTGATCTCATGATCCAGGGCTTTGCAATTATTTCTTTAATTAGTGTTTGATTTTACCTTCATTTAATCGTCATTTCCTGGTGCATTTTTTCTCTCAAGGTTTTAAGGTAAAAGGAGGAGCATAGCTGATTTTGAAATAACTCACTTTACCTTTGTCCTTTATAATCACATTGGACTCGATGAATCTGGGATCGTAACTCTCTGTGCTACTACAAGTTGCAAACTTTGGACAATTCAGTTATTTATTTGATTAAAATGATAATTTCATGAAACCTTCACATTTTGGCCCGAGTATCACTTAAGGATATGTTGCCTACTTCCTGGTGTTGCTCTAATATTTATTTCATTATTTTAAATATTTAAAGTGTAAATTGCACACTTTGTGTGAGGCTGATGTGCTTTGATATTGCTGAGGGAAAAAACATGACGTGTGTGTTGTTATGGGAAACTTGACACGGCCCAATACAAAGGCTAAAGCAGCATGTCCTGAAGTGTTTTATTCCTCTTATACCAAATCCAAGGATCAAACCGAAGACCTGGAGGTGCAAGGCGACGACACACTAATTAGTTTATTTACTGTTGATATAGTTTGATGCAGTCCATGAAACATGATAAGTTCTGTTACGTTCTATTTCTTAATCTTAATAAAACATCACAAACCAAAAGGAAATTTGCTTGTCATGTCACTGAGACTGGAGACTCCTTCCAGAAATGTTTAATAAACAACTTTGTCTCGATTTATTATTAGGCTGAGAACAGATTAAACGGCCCCCAATACAAGGTCCTGGTACGAATTACGACTCAAATGACTGGTCGAGTTGCTGTCATAAGCAATCAGATTTGAGAATTCAACAGGACTGTGCTGTGGTGTACAATCATGCAACTCTGAAGCTTTGCACATTCAATAGCCGTCTTTATAAATCCTTATCTAAGCCTTTCTAAAGCAGCTTTGTGAGAATGCTTTAGGAGGAATTGGACCGGAAAGTGTTTTTCCGTGTGGTTTGGGAGTTTCCATGGATATGATTCGTGCTTCCCTGATGACCGAATCGTTGACCGGAGACCTCCACACCCAAATGTGCCTGCAGTTATTAGGTTCATTCATGAGTTATGTGTTGAAGCCTTGAATGTGAGTTGTGAACCACACCTCGAGCCACATGAGGGCATGCTCTGCACACGTGTACGTCTCTGTGTACAGTGCGTAAATGCATCAGTGAGTTGGATAATGTAATGTGGTTGTATTTTAAATAGATGTTCAGTTCCATGCTGTGTGTTCTGTATGTGTGGAAATGGCCAACAATCCAATGACACATCAGGATTTAAAGTTACTTTAGAAGATGCATTTTTTTCATGATTAAAAACTTTCTGAACAGTTTTTTGTGAGAGCAGAGACTGATCAGAGTGTGAGTGTTTTAAGAAACACTTGTGTTAGAATTAAAAAGGTACTATTTTGTCATAAATCATAAATTTTGCCAAATCATGTTTCACTATGCAAATGCAGCCCATGCAACCGCGGTGTACTGGAGAAAAAGGCACACATTTGTATATTTGTACCATCTAAATTTGTTAATGAGGCTGAATTTTTTTTTTCAAATCCTGCCTTTGAATGACTTTAGTTGTCATGCTTTGATTAAATAATTAATCAAGTTATTAATGTAATTTAGTCATATGTATTATACAAAATATAATATTGGTGAATGCATAAAAATACTATGTAACGTTCGATAATATCTAATTATTTAGAGTCTAAAGATAAAAGGCCCATAATAGTGTAAACCCGTTTAAATGATTAGATATAATATATAATAATTTATATATATATGCAGTATATGGTGATGGTGAAAGGACCCCACCATCCCACAACTCTCTGTTGTTGATTATTTTCCTCTAAATGCACAAGCTCTCTGCTCTCTGTACATCTCTGCTCTCCCTTCACACAGCCTTCCTCTGTACACACATTCAAAACAAACGCCGCAGTTCCTGTAGGTTCGTGTGAATTATTTCATGACCAATTTGCTATTTTTACCGTGAACATGAGAGGGGTGGTGCTGAATTCCTCAGCGCTTGAGTGCCAGTCTGTTGGTGTGTATCTGTGCAGAAAGAAAAGGAAACATTAGCTCTAATAAATAATTCAGCTGCAGTGTGTGTGGAGCCGCTCAGTGGCCTCCTCGCAGTCGGCATGGCAACGCGGAGCGGCCTCCTTTTCTGACACTGTGTGTCTGTTCTGGCATGTGGCTCTAGAATGTTGTTGATTAGTTCAGTGTGTTGTCATGCAGTGAGCGGCTTCTAGGATGCATCGCTTCTCAGTGTCGTAGTCGTTCCACAGTGTCCTTGCAAAGTACATAATTGCCGCTTTATAGATCTAAAATGGTTTTGTGTAGTTCTTCGGTGTTACTGATTCGTTCAGGAA
>JAAGKR010003748.1:0-28480 GCA_011419295.1 Clarias macrocephalus
TGTGGTTTGAGATACATCCCTCCACATATGTAACGTTTTAGGTTCATTATATTTGTAATATGTAAAATGTATACATTTTCTATATAAAACACAAGCCCTTGTATTGAGACATTCCAAGCAGTGCAGATTAATGAAAACATGAAGTGAATGCATGTGAATTAATCATAAGTGTAGGTTCCCTTTACCTAAAACAGCCATGTTTGTTGAAGTTTCTGTTAAGGAGAAATATGAGATTGTGGCTTTGTGGTTTAGTTTAACCAATAAACTGGCAAAAATGAGAAAATGAGCTACTCAGCCTAAGGACACAAAACAGAGAGGAACTGAACAACAGCCGGAAAACCTGTGGGTGTTTTGCCTCAAGTATACTTAGAAAAAAATTACGCAAACCTGACTTAGCATGACGCCCTGAATTACAGCTGAGCAGAGGCTGGGTGGTTATGTCTTTTTACTTTCAAATACCAACCATTCTAGAACAATCCACACCCAAACACACCCATACACAAGGAGTGCAGCTTTGCATTGAACTTAGACTCCTGAAATCTCAGACTCTGTGGTACAATTCATTCATTTAGGCTCTGCCCGTGTTAACCCATGTTTTCCTGTAACTTGGAGACAGGCAGAATTTTTAACATTGTCAACAAAAATAGAAAAGTGTTTAAAAGAAACAGGCAAAAAGAATTAAATCTTTATTATAAAATCTGTGTATTTTCCTAATTATGATACATTTTATTATATATAAACAGAACCTGTTTAAATTTCAGGATCATCTGCTTGACGAGGTGAGCAGAACATTGTAATGTTCTTGACTTGTTGGTCTACACAGCCTGTTATAAAATTCCACCAAATGCTTTATTGCCATCAGATGTTGTATTGTGTGACAAGTAATCACCTTAAAAGTGCACTAAAATCATAAAGTTTAAAACCAGATCAAGACCTTTGGTATTTGTCTCGCTATTTTTTTAAAACCTGGCAATTTGGAAGGACGATCTTCATTCATTCACTCGTTCATTCTTTATACTGTTTATCCAGTACAGAGTCACAGGAGGCCTGTAGCTTATCCCACCAGTGCAGCCAACATTAGTGTATCTGATGAGCTGTTTTTTTATGTAAATCGTCCTTTAAATGATCTGTCCTTGTGTGGAGGTTTTACATCAACACCAGGTTGTCTAAACAAACGACTGGTGCAAAAAACTTGTCATCACCTATTAATAAAGCAAGCATGCTCTCCCATATAACAGACAGAGTGACAGAGTGACAATAGAGATTGACAATGTCTCAGTTCATCAGACTGTGTATCTCTTATTGGTGTGAAATAAAATAAAACTCCAAACATGTAATGTCACTCAGCTACACAAGTAATAAAGCAAACCCCTCTCATGTATTTTTGTTTGCCTTGCACTTCAGTAAGTTATTGATTTTAAAATAACACATTTCACTTTTTATATAGTTACATTTTTGGTAAGTCTGGAAACAAACAAAAAAAAAAATCAGGACATGAGTGTTCAAGCTTGAATAAGTATAAGTGAGACTTTTTGGACAAATAACTGTCCTCTTGCAGCTCCGTGTAACATGAGTCAGAGTGTGATGTGTTTAAGGATTCATACCACATCGATGTTGAATCCTGGATTGTTCTGGAAAGTTTCTTTGGTGAAGGTGTTGATTTATTGGGTATACCAGCAGGTACGACTGCAGTGTAGCTGTGTGTCACAAGTTCTCATTCTTTTACTTTGTCATTTCTAAGGTAACAGCTCATAAACAGGGACCTGTACAAATGCTGCTTCACATTCAGATTTGAAAAATAATCCTTTCTATGGTCATGTTTTTTATTTTATTTTTATGAGGCATGAAACGTATAAAAGGAGTCTGAAGTGTCGGCGCTTCGTAACAGTCAGAGTAAAGCTGAAAAATTATTTTGACATTTTCAGGACAAAGGGGTTTACACTTTTTTTTGTTTGTCCTTAATTTCACAAAAGAGGAATAATGAGACGATTGCCAAATGTAATTACAAATAAACCGTATTTATGGGACTTCCTATAACAGCAAGCTTCAAGTTATTTTACCTCCTTTATAATGTTGAGAAAGAAGTCAAATACTTTTAATAATAATAATAACATTCGGGAAGACATTAACTCTGTCTTGTTCAAGGCAGCATAAGAACAGAAAATGTCCTTTATTATTTATCAAAGACAATCTTATGATTCTGTTCACTGCAAATGTTTTTATAAGCATTGAGGACAGCTCTGTTGTACCTTCCCTAGTTGGACTCCTGAGGTCAATGTTATACAAATGATGTTCTTGTCATTACTGTAATAACTGAACCTTCTTCTCTTGCTGAGAATTACATCTAAACAAGAACTGCTGAGACTTGTTCTCCTCATAGTTGATATGAATACAATTACTGTCATTTGAGCACTGTGATATCGTAACTCAGTCTATAAAATATTTCAGCGTAACCCTAACTCCTTGAAGTTCCATGGTAAAAAAAAAAAAAAGAGTAGAAATAATAGTTATATTAAATAGTGCATTAAACATAACTATTATTAACATTGTGTTCATAAACATTTACACAGAGACAATGGGAAAAGAACTCACAGGATTGAGCCTGAACAGCTGTGTATACATAAGAAAACCACTTGTTACTGAGTCTCATCAGAACAAAAGGTTTCAGTTTGCTAGGAATCAGTAAGACTGAACATTTGGAGCGTTGGAAGAAGGTCATGTGACTTGATGAGTCCAGACTGACCCTATTACAGAGCGATGGACGTGTCAGGGTAAGAAGGGAAGTGCATGAAGCATCATGCATAGTGTCCACTGCACACGCCTCTGGAGACAGTGTTATGATCTGGGGTTGCTTCAGTTGCTCGGGTCTAGACTCAGCAACGATATGTGGCAAAATGAAGTCAGCTGACCACCTGAATCACCAGGTTATTACATCTATAGAGGAGAGCAGTTCTGGGAGCATGAGGAATCATTTTTTACACATGGGGGGAAAAAAATCCTTCATGGAAGAGTCAGCAGAAGAAAACCTTAACTGCATCCCCATCATAAAATCCAATGTCAGAAGTATGCAAGTATCTATCTATCTATCTATCTAATCCCCTTTGTGCAGCCTATATGCTTTCTTTAAAATCAACAGCTGAATCATTCCATATTCATAGTTTAAAAATTATATTAACAGTTTAGTATTACTAAACTGAATAGTTAAATGTTTGGAAATGCTTTACATCAAGTCACTTTGTAGATACTGCAGTCATTTGCTGCAGTGCACAAAGTATTAGCTCCAATACCCAATCCATCAATGAAAATGAGCAATCACTTACTGGTTTCTACATTAGTCTGCTTGCCCAGTTAGGCAAGTGAAAAGTAAGAACAGGTAACCCAATCCTGCAGGAATGTTGTCTAGTGCAGCAGCCCTCCATGGGTTAAGAGTTTTCCTCACATCAGCTGTGGGAAGTCACAGAACCTGGTTACTTGCAGAAGAGATTCTATTCATTGTGACTTTACTCTCCACCTCAAACCAAGCGTAGAAGTACCAGTGCATCTGGGAGGGAGGCATCTCTGTTGTTGTGATGGCCAAAATGTCCAAGAATAAAGCGCAAAGACTGCTTAGAATCTGTTTAGAAGATTCTGAGCACAGGGCCTGTATTGACTAAGCATCTCAGAATCACTCATAGATATCGTGCTCAATAATCATTTAAGACTGAAAATATTTCTAGCTCAGAGTGGGACATAAAAGTGGGATATGAAGTTTCCTACCCTTTTTTCAGTGAGGAGTAGGGATGCTCCAAGGAAAGTGTGTGACGTCACTTTTACGACACTGAGAACCCTAAAGTAGGCTTATAGTGGGTGTTGTAGTTTTAAACGGTGGAAAAGTGAAATGGTGAAATCAGAGACAGTTGTGTGAAAGCTTTATGCACAACTTATAGATGTGTGACTCGCTGCATGATGTCACCCTATTCTGACTGCTCCAATTACAACTCTTTAAAGACCCTATAATAGAGCTGTGTATGACTGTCATAATCTGATAAAAATTAGAAAATAAATAAATAAAAATAAAACTGGAGAGATGAGAATGTTTAGCTTGTGGAGCTGGGAGTAAACTGTAAACAAAAAGTAAAATACTGTCCTACTTTAACCTCTAAAGGTAAAAAGAGAGTGGAGGTGATTTGTGAAAGCATCAGTGCCACCTCAGTTTGCTGTATATACCCCTAAGGAGTGGATACGCCATGTTAATGAAGTGATGCTTATAACAGAGAATCCCAAATAAACAGTAGAAGTCAAGAATGTTCGTTAATCTAACCAGTCACATATAACGCATGCAATGTTTTCCATTTTTGTCCAAATGTATCTTTTATGAGCTCCATGTTAGTCAATGATCCTAAAAAAATCTCTCCTGTGTGCATCTCTGCTTAAACACCATTTCCTCGCTAGTCCTAGTCAGGACACCTTGGAAGCTCTCCTACATTTTGGTGGAGTTAGGAGTGATTTCTTATTTTTAAAGTAGGAACAAAATTGCGTAACTAAGAATTTTTGGCCACTTGGGAGTGATTTCCACTCTGAGACGCTCAGTAAATACCGGCCCTGATGTATTTAACGTATGCTTCAGCATGATAGTTTCCGTATCACAGTACTTAAAGACTCAGCAATTATGGCTAATGCAAAATATAATGTACTATAAAATAGATCCATCAAATTCTAAAATCTGGAGTGTTGAAAGCAGGAATTAGTGTGGACCAGTATTTTTGTGGAGGATTCACTTCAGGCCACAGCTTTTAACAAAACAAATAAAAATATATATTTTTATATAACGCTTATTCTGTGTAATTTTCCTTCCAAAAGGAACAGGTGGCTCATTTTCATGATCAATTGTATTTTCAGTAATGGATCAGGCACTATAAGCATGGTGAACAAAACGCAGATGATTCCCCCCCCTTATTTCTCAAAAAGGACACTGGAAAAACATTGCAAGTTATATTACAGGACAGTGGTGTAATCTGAGTAATTGCGGAAGGTGAAAAAAAGCCTCCTCCTCATTTAAAAGGACCATCATTATATTGCTGTTGTTTAAACGCAATAAAATACTTTTCTAAAGTTCTGAACAGTTGTCACATTTGCAAGGAAGAAAGGGACAATGGCATTTAATATGCAACGGTTTAATTGCTTTAATGGACATTTGGGGTTGGTTGGTTGGTGGTTGTGCTGTGGTGGGGGGTTTCCTTCCCATTTGCAGGAACAGAAGTAACAAACGACAAAAAAAACTTTTTTTGTCATGACCTTTTACACATGGTGCAATATAGCAGCCCAGGAATAATGGAGAAGATGAAATCAAATGATGACATTGTTTAGGGGAAAATTAAAAACCAAGAACTGAAAGTTTGTTTGAACTGATCCAGGAATTTTAATTGGCGCTGGTTAATTTTATGTGCGTAAAGCACTAGGTTTATTGTGATGACATCTGTTTAACTTATTTGCCTCCCTCACTTCAGCTATAGGTGGTCGATTTATTAATGTCTTCAGGCCATTCCCCATGTTTTATTTAAAATGTTCAGCAACCACATCATTTATTTGCAATCCCTGACAGGTCCATAATCTAGATGAGTAGTCAAGCACTGCATGCTGAAGGTCCATAATCTAGATGAGTAGTCAAGCACTGCATGCTGATTATTAAAAACTTGCCAGAATGGCATCTTCTTTAAAAATTCTTCTCATAATACTAAATACTCTCCAGTCATTTGTTTCCTAAAGAAATTCTTGGCAGCACTTTGGGCTATGCCAATCAAGGCAAGATCATGGCCAGATATTACTAAATGAGAGGAAACACAAAGGCCTATAGTCAGCTGAAAGGAACAGATAATGAAAATTATAATAAGTCATGGTGCATATTTTATTGAATAAATTCTGAACATTTGTGCTGACGCCACTGGTTTCCTCTTAGGACCAGCTTCACTTTTTGTTGCCCCTGTTCATGTTGACCCATATTATATTACTGATCAGCCAGGAAACAATACTCAGGAATCATTAGTGTGTGGCTTCTAATAGAGACTGTTGATCCACCCATGTCCTTAAAGTGTGGTTTTATAGCCTCAAAACAGAACCATCCATGACAAGCAGGGTTTTACCAACAATGCCAGTGGTGACTGGCAGCCATACAAAAGGGCTTACATCAAGTAAAGTGGCTTTTATTGTTAATTTAACAAATACATTAGTAGAAATAGTACATAGTGAAAGAAAACCATGTTCTTCAAGGACCATAATGCGACATTAAATGAAGACAAGACGACAAGACCACACAGAACTAAATTATATAATAACCTAGGTCAAGTTCAAGTATGTGCAAACACTGTCAGATGGTACAATCACCCCAAAGTGAGAGGGGAATAATTATACCTAAAAAAAAAAAAAAAATTAAATAAAAAAAATGGGCACAGCGCAGCGCCACGAAATTACTGTGCACACAACCTGGCTAAGGTAAGGGTAAAGTTTGATCTAACTAGGGAGTTCAATATTTTAATAATTTAATGTACATGATTATTACCATTATAGACTCATTAGTATCCTGGTTGGGTAAATGCATTGTTAAAAGTTTGTAACAAAATATATATGTGTAAAAGCTTTTGTTCACCTCGAAATATTCCCAGTTACAACCGTTATCAGCAGCCGAAGCATATTCTGTTTTATTAAAAACATTTTGACCAGTGCAAACACTGAAATCACTTTAGCAGAGAAGTTGCAGCATTAAAGTTAACAATACTGCCCTCAGTCGGCCAAAAACAAACATGTCCTTGTTCTACTACATACAGGTTCCAAGATGCGGACATTTCTCAAACACTGTGGTCTCTAAAACCACAAACAGGTATACACAGGCAATAACACTAAAACAATTAACTCAACAAGGCATGCTACACAACTCCAACTTCTTAATTTATAACAAGTTAACAATGCTGCCCTATATAAATAAATAATATGTACTAAAAGTTACTGCGGTAATATTGAAATCTATTACACATAAAAAATTCATTAGAAGCAACATGACTCGTTAAACTTAAGCTTCTAAGTGAATAAAATTACATTACTTGTGGTGTAACCTTTAGAGTTTCTGTTAGGCAGGATACATAAATCATGCAGGCATGTACTTCCTTTTGGCTAAACAACTTGGTGCATTTAACAGGAGCAATGTGTATTTAGATGGGTATTAACCACAAACGCCAATTTAATGAAATAATAATAATAAAACAGTCCTTGTTAAAGAGCATTAGACATATAGATTTAATATGATTTAAAATTCTCATCCAACATGGATTAAGACAAACCAGACAACTTACCTTTCACAGAGCTACATGAGTGAGAGAGAGAAAGAACGTTTAGTTTTAACAAAAGAAAATGTCTAGACAAATGGTTACAGACACTTACCTGAATGCCTACGACACGCTTCTTTCTGAGTAAAATGAAGATAAATATATATTCAAAAGCTTTAACTCCTAATTCATTAAACATGAGGGAATTTCACCTCAGTAATGAATACAAAAGAAAGTCCAATATAATCTAATAAACATGTAAATCTTTGCTGCCACAAATTTTAAGTGCGGTTCATTGGTTTTGTCCTTCATCTGTCTCCAATTTAACCGTAATATACTGCAAGACTTAAGAAGCTTCCAATTAACAATGAAAGCATTTTCCACACATTTTACCTATAGTTCTTTAAAACGTTCCAACTACTACAGTACGCTTTAGGAGCAGTGATTTAAAACAATTTTGAACCAAATTTAACAAAAACAAAACTTAAAATGAAAAAAAAAAAGACTTTGTTTTTTTAAGAATAAAGTTTTCATTTAAGATACTTCCGCAACCTTTTCCTTGTTTCTATGCTTTAATATTACAAGTGTAAAACATTTGTACACCAAATGTAAACTATTTCTATTAAAAACAGGAAAGAAAATTCCATCCACAGGCGGTTCTTTCTAAGCTTGGGCAAAATTAGCCAAAATTTTTACATTTTTACAAATTCCCATTATTCCCAAATTCCTATTATATAAACCTGTACCAAAACACAATCAGAATGCATTAATGCACTATGCCCTAAGAACAATCAAAAAATATTGTAATGTGATGAAAAAAAACCCTGTAAAGTGCACATCTAAAGCTTTAAATTAGGACAAATTGTGTCCAGTTACATTGATTTTGCTTCCATGCATATACACATAAAAACAAAGTTATTTTTTACCTGACTAATATACATCTATATATATTTTTTTAAGACAAATGCCTTAAATATCTGCATCTATAAACATTCACAGTCAAAGGTTTACCAAATCAAAAACCTGAGTAACACTAAATTCATACAAATATTTTCATTGGAATGCACATCCATGATTTCACTATTTTGTAGCTACAGTTTAAATACAGTATAAATGTTGGCTTAAAAAAAAAAAAAAAAAAAAATGATACTCAACCCCCTCTTAAAAATTTTCGCATAAACTCTTCTTATTACAAAGAACAACCTCTACAAAATTCACATCTAAAATCTCAAACCTAGAGAATTTTTCAGCAGGATTAACAGTGAAAATGTAAAGCATTATTCATACACCTCACCATGAAGCTACAAATGCTAAATAATTTAGATGTACATGTAATTTTAGCGTTGCTGCTGTAACCGAGCCACACACTAAAAACATTTTTTAAATCCTTGATTCAATGTTATGTTTAAATAAAAATTTGCTATCAAAAATGACAACTTGTGAAACTAGCTACTTGATCTCAAACAGGCCATTATCAAAAATTAGCCACATGGAAAATGTACAAAAATATAAAACTTTTACAAAAAAAAAAAAACGGACACTATTCACGTACGTATTGAGGTAAGAAGTATTAAAACCTCAAATGTTTCAGGTCAAATTTAGTCATGTGCTGATGATTTATTACATAATTATCAAATTTTAGAATCTAAATACATTAAAGATCACCCCAGTCACATGGTGCAGTTTGATAACAGTTTATGGACCTTCCCAAATAAAATAACTAAATTCTAGCACTTACTTTAATTATCTTCTTTAAATCCTAATCATCATCAGAAATAACTAGGATACATCAGCACATGCTTAATAAGATCACATTTTTTCATGGTTTGCATTTTAGTGCAGTGAGTAAACATGTACAACAAGAAAAATGCATCAAGAAATACAGAGTATAAACAAGTGGCAACCCCAGAAACACTTTATTACAACACAGTCTATTTAATAAATCGAGGTAAAGACATTCACAGACAAAGATGCAGACAAACAGCATGAGGAAAATTAGGGGAAAAGGGCAATGAAAACAAAAGTTCCCTATAAAAACAACATCTAACAATTTACACATTACAGGCGTCAAAAATCTTGTTTTTGATGGAGGACCGAGCAGGCAAAAGTTACTTTAAACGCCAAAAAAGCTGAACTTACTTTTCTTCTTCCAATTATGCAGATCAAATAAAATGTACAAAATAAAAAAATAAGCTGCTGGGAATTAAGAGTGAGTAAGTATATAAATGCGCTTTAAAGAGATCGGTACTGGAGCTCAGTTCGGCAGAGTCCTGTCGTCTTGGTGATGGAGGGAAGAGCGCTGATGGACGAGTGTGAAGTGCTCGGGTCGTGTCCTCCTCCTTCTCCTCTTTGTTTTCTTCCGTTCAGCTGAAATGTGTCAGAAACGAAGGTGGCAGTTTGGTTTGGGGGCTGATAACCCATACAAAGACACAATATATTCTCACAAGCATGCGAGCTTCAGTTCAGAAACCATCATCTTTAGATGATCTTTAGACAGCTTTCATCTCTGATTGAATCTGCATTACTACAGAAATACTTTACAGAAAAACTTTAAAATCTGAAGACTGTCCAAATTTGTCATATCAATTACACCATAACTATCAGCAGAATTGAATTAGAACTGGCTGCATTACTAAAAACATTCACAAAAGTTGAAATTTCTGTAACATTTCTTTCAGTAAAATTTGGAAATAAATATTACTTTGTCTGCAATTCAAGCACAATGTGTAACAGCAGTTTATATCATCCAATCAACTAAGCCCAATTACAATTCATGCTTAACCATCAAATACTTATTTCAATTAAACTTATTTAATTATATATTTATTAAATTATATATTATTAAATGATTACAGTTGAGTTAGGAGAAACTCTATTTACTCAATCTGTAACAATCATCACACCTCAATTCTTCCAACAACTACAGTGGTAAAAACTAAGTAAACCATTTGCAATCTCCTGGTTTTCTGCATGAAATGGTCATAAAATCAGATCAAAAACAATATTTCTAGGCTGATCAAACACAAACTTTCATGTCTTCATTGAACGCATCCATCCAAAATACAAATGTGATAGTCGGAAAAAGTAAGCAAACGTATTTTAATATGTGGTTGAAACACCTCAGCAATAACCTGGTCAAGCGCTTCCTGTAACTGTGGATTAGACCTGCACAACGTTCAGGAGGAATTGTGGACCTGTGTCCCCTATAGAACTGCCTCAGCTCAGCCGTGTGCTCAGCATGTCTGGCGTGAAGAGCTTTTGCCATCATTTCACAGAATTCTGAGTTTGATTTTCAAGTACCTGAAACTAATCTATGGTAGATTTACTTTGCCGTCGAGGGTCATTTTTCTGCTGCAATCACCCAGCTTCTTCTGAGCTTCATCTTACAGACATCCATCCTGTGTGATGCAACAATGAACTTGGGGATATAGTTTCCTCTCCCTAACAGCAAACTGTCCAGGTCCAGAGGCAGCAATCCAGCCCAAAATCACATCCCTCCACCATACGTCAGAGATGCAGTGATGTTTTCATACTGGCATGGTGATCTATTTTAAGACCACATGTAGTGCTGTGTTCTTTCCAAACAATTCCATCTTCATTTCTTTGAAGTTTGAAGGTGGTCTTTGGCAAATCTTTTAAGACCCGTGGCTCAAATCCTTCAGCGCCATGTGAAAATCACATTGACACTATTTCTAAGATAGCTCTAAACCATACCTCCTTTCTCATTTTTCTCACTTGCTTCCAGTTGGAATTAGCTGATAGCAGAAATATTGTTTGTGTGGGGCTGTTTAAAAAATTGGATCATATTTTTGACAAATTTATACTACAAAAAAAAAACAAAAAAAAAAAAAAACAGGAAATTGCAAATGGCTCACTTACTTCTTCATGCCACTTAAATAACATTAACACTGAAAAAAATTGGCACAACCAGAGCATATTAATAAAATACTGCAGCGTTACCCTGAGGTGAAGCTAATTTTATAGCTTCTGAATAATAAGAAGTGTCGAAATTGTAATCTTCATAAATAATGTGCAACACTGACAATGTGTAACAGGTGAGCATTAGAATTATAAAATAATTGAGATGGTCAGGTTTGGTCAGCAGAATAAGACAAAACCAGGGCTGGACAAATAAACAAGGTTTAAATCATAAAGTTGAATCGGTTTTGCATATTCATGGCCCAATCAACAATGAATAAAACGTGAGTAACTGAATTAAGATAACGCTCTTAAAAAATAGTCTGTATATAATAAACACCCTGTTAAAATATCAATAGTTTCTGATGTAGAAAATTGAAACCAAGAAAACATGATCAAATTCCCAATCAATCCAAGCAGGTCAGGCGTTTATATTTAGGCCTCATAAACCTGTCATCTAGGAAGCAGTTTCTGATCTTTTGACATTGAACATGGCTTCAGAAGTTAGATGAAACCAAAATATACATCATATATCATAAAATATATAATAATCAAATTGTTTATACAATCTTCCAATTAAGGGGGGGGGGGAGAGACTTTCTGGGCATTTTGATGTACCATTTGAAGAACCAAAGGTCATCATTAAAAACTGGAGAAAACTGACCAAGAACAGGACCAAGAAAATCATCAGGCTGCTGAGAGACCTTCAGCAACACTGAGGAACCTGCAGTTCTTTCTTGCATGGGAAATGGGGTGGGGTGGCATATCAAAACACCATTTTATACACTGTGAAGCATGGTGGTGGCAGTATCACACTGTGGCTTCTCTTCAGCTGTTTGTGTGTTGGCTTGGATTTGGCCAAAGGCATGAATCCAAGTCAACAAAATAACAGCTTCAGAATATAATCAGCATTTTGGAGGTGTCTAATCAAAGCCTAGATCTAAATCATATCCCGAATATTCATTTTGAATGAATTGAAGACAGCTCTAGATACGATTTCCAGCCACTACCTGATGGATCTTTACGCATTTTTACATCAGATACATTATGACAATTTTTCCCGCCATTAAAAAAAAAAACTGACATTTTAACAGGGGGGGGGGGGGGGATGTGTATGTTTGTGTTCATACTGAATTTGTCCAGCCCTGTGACAGGAAGAGAAAAGCTACATATAAATAAAATAAACCCTAAAGGAAAAGACCTAATTTAATGATAGGTCAACTCCTTCCACCATTAAAACCTACATAAAATAGGATTTCTATAAAGCATAAAACATTATTTTTTCATTGTTGAACTTAATACAACTAAACCTACATGTGCTGCAAAACAAGAACAGAACCAGGAAGAACACAGAACTCAAGGCATGGGCCGATACTAGACGTGCATACAGACAAAATGTCCATTTGGCTTAAATTAGCATAGCGTAATTTATATAAAAACAATATGAATATCAAATATTGAGCAGTACCCTTAATATCCGTTTATCGGCACATGCTTTGTTGAGTGTACACAAAAGGGCACAAACCTGCTAGCAACTTCTAAAGCGAAGCAATTCATAAGAAAAGTTACTTTTATCAATGTGTTATGAACCATACTATTCAAAGCCATGTATTTGGAATTTTACTTAAAATCATCCAGTTGCAGTTGAATTACTTTAAAATTAACTTTTAAGCTTAGAAATGCATGTCCTAATCCTTTTTTGTACTAAGCAAAGTATTTAAAAAAAAGTAAGTTAACTGCAACTTGACTGTTTTACAATGATAAAATATACAAAATTTTAGCACCAAAATTCAAACATTCACTTGAAAACTTGGACAAAATTACATTTTTCAATCTGCATTCTGTATTCAATAACGCTGGCTTTGAATTATCAACATTTGCTGAGAAAACCCAAATAAATGAAACAATTCCTGTGCACTGAAACATGTTATGACATTTTAAATTGTTTCACATATGTGAGGAATATTTTGTGTTAAATGTAGGCATATTTGTTCTAAGTACTGATGGCACCTGGTGACTGATGCGATAAATGACATTACTCCATATCTATTACTTTTAGGGTCCAGTACACTGCCCAGACAAAACAAAGAAACAAAAGAAAATCTCACACTCCAGGATTCTATTGGCTAACTTTAGCTTTGATTAGGGTGCAGGGTGTGGTGGTAAGTTCATGTGTGATTCCTCATTCTCCCAGGCCTACAATTTCACAACTAGAACCCTGAAATATGCCTCTTCTATCAGGAAAGAAAAACTCCATAGATGGGATGACCTGAATGTACTGAATCACCAGGTCGTCAGTGGACTTCACTTTATTGCCACGTAACTTTGCTGAGCCCAGACCTGATCTGAGGTTTGTACAGAAGGCACTATGCATGATTGGGCGTGTCAGGGTAAGAAGATTCACCATCGGTCTTGGACAGGCTCAATCTGGACTCGGACTACATGACCCGTTTCTATTTATGCATTTGGCAGACTCTCTTATCCACAACAACTTACATAAGCTCCTGGGAAGGGTGTTTTTTTTCTTTTTCTCATTACTC
This sequence comes from Clarias macrocephalus, assembly GCA_011419295.1. NCBI lineage: Eukaryota > Metazoa > Chordata > Actinopteri > Siluriformes > Clariidae > Clarias > Clarias macrocephalus. Next base: position 13,754 of record JAAGKR010003748.1, read on the forward strand.
TAAAATCTAGTCTTTAACTAGCAAATGTAACTTTTCTCCCCCAGGTCAATGAAGTGTTTTTCTTCTGACCACACAACTGTTAAAGTCCTAATCATGCGAGTTCTTATCACATTGTGCGTGTTTAAAAATGCTTTTACCATCACTATTAAATCTACACTATATTGCTAAAAGTATTGCCTCACCTGCCTTTACATTTATATGAGCCGGAGTAACTTCCTATTCTTAATCTATAGGGTTTAATATGATGTTGGCCCCTCCCCCTTTGCAGCCATAACAACTTCAACTCTTCTGGGAAAACTTTCCATGAGTTTTAGGAGCATGTTTATAGGGTGTTTTGACCGTTCTTCCAGAAGCACATTTATGAGGTCAGACACTGATGTTGGATGAGAAGGAATGTCTCAAAGTCTCTCATTCATCCCAAAGGTGTTCTATGGGGTTGAGTTCAAGACTGTGCAAGCCAGTCAAGCTCTTCCACACCAAAATCACTCATCCATGTGCACTGGTGCCAGTCATGCTGGAACTGGTATGGAGTTGTTTTTCAGGAGTTGGGCTTCGCCCCCTTACTTCCAGTGAAAGCAACTCTTAATGCTTCACCATCAGCAACGTCATGCTGCCAATTTTTTGGCACTTCCCGTTCCAACACGACTGCACACCAGTGCACAAAGTGAGGCCCATAAAGACATGGATGAGCGAGTTTGTTGTGGCCGGTAGGACACCTTTGGGATGAATTAAAGCAGAGACTGTGAGCCAGGCCTTCTCGTCCAACATCAGTGTCTGACCTCACAGATGCGCTTCTGGGAGAATGGTCACAAAATCCCATAAACACACTCCTCAACCTTGTGGAAAACCTTCACAGAAGAATTGAAGCGGTTATAGTGGCAAAGGGGGCGGGGCCAACTTCATATTCAACCCTATGGATTAAGAACTGGATGTTACTGTAAGTTCATATGCATCTGAAGGCAGTCGCGCCAATACCTTTGGCAATATAGTGTCGCTCAATTTTACCATCATCTGTTTAACAATGTATCTTTAAGATCTAGAAATGATCTCCATTTATTAATTTTTTATCCTAACCAATAGATTGTCCTGATAGGGACCTTTTTTTTTTGGATAGACATTGCACATTGCAGAAATAAAGTAACTAAAAAACTTGCATGTTGATGAAGGAACTGACTTAGACTACGCTCACCTGATGGGGCAGGGTTATCAAGTTTTACAAACAATTGGACAGATCTTTAATTCTTGGAGGGGTTTTTCCCCCCAGTAAAATCTAAACCAAATCAAAAAGTTACTTAAGCTTTTTATCATAAAATACGTACTTGCACATTACATTATTATTATGGACATTTCACCTTATAACACTTTAATACGGCAAGTAAATCAGTGTAACATTATATTATTTGGCTAAGACCTTACTTGATAAATCTGCCCCTTTTCCCCTCAACCTAACACTATTTCTCTGATAAAGATAACTGTTAATAAAATAGTAATTTTCCTTAAAGTACCTAGGGTTAGGTAAAAAATTATTTGAGGTAACTTCTGACTAGTATATTCATCAAGCTATGAATTACACCTTCCAGTAATAATGAGATCAGATCAGAAGCAAAAGTAAGGTACTAACAATGCCAAGGTCCTCACTCTTATCTACTTTACACTAAATCAAAAACTTGATTCTACATAAATGTACCAACAGCGACGTTCATGCTGAGTAAACGTGTACACAACTGTATTAAAAAAAAATTCTACTCCAGTCACATCTGAGTGAAATGTTATTAGACAAGGTAGCTAAAGCTCACTTTAAAATAAAACAGTTTCCTGTCTCATTAACAGTACATACATAGAAACTCCTATAACATTTACACACACAGTACCTGAAAATAGCCAACACTGTAAATGTAGTGACCGTGAAACTCCCTTCATTTAAAATCGAAGGAAATCTAAATGCAAGAAGTCTTAGACAGTCTGTGGACACTTTCATTTCAACCTGAAGTCGATATAAAGTGGATTAACCTACACAGTACAGCTTGTTTCAAAATTTACACATGGAAAACCGATTACATCTTCCAAATACACAAAACTAATCACTTTGTTTCACTAGAATCCCTCAGCATATTTAAAATGGCAAGTTAGCTCGAATCTCCCATAAACTTCAACTTTAATGTTCACATTAGCAAGTGACCAACTAATAAGTGACTTGGTCCAATCTGTAAATCTGGCATGTACAATTCGGTAAAACAAAATGTATTGTTTGGGTTCTCTACAGTACACCCCAGTTCTCAGCCTCCCCACCACATATGAAATGCAAAACATCACTATAGGTAAATAAATCCAACCAAGTCGGACATTTTAACTAATAATCTGTAAATTAAAATTTTATGTAATTAATTTGAAAGCATTTTCCAACTGAGATTAATAAAGCTCTTTGAATCTTGGATTTGCTACTTGTGAAACAAACAAAAATAAATATAACAAACACTGTCGCTTCCTAATGTGAACAAGGGATCATAAAAAGAAAAGAAAATTTATATATTACACTTGAATGTTGAGGGCCAAAAACATTACCTCGAATAGCCAAAACACTGAACCAGTGACACGTGATTTTTCTGAACAATTTAAAGACCATACAGTTCTTCAAAACAGCCAAAACACTAATCCACTAACAATATGGTGTAATGGTGATTAAATTCCAAACAGTGCCTCAGTAACTTCCATGTAATATTTTGGCATTTTATACTGAAAACTGAGCATTTTTCTGACTGCCATGACATCATTATCATACTTCAAACCTTTGGGAAATATGGTTAAAGTAACTTTTAAACAAAACTATGATAAAAATTTAACAAGACAGAAAAATCTGCAAACAGTTCTGATAGAATTAAGCCAATCTGATTTACAAATGAATCCATTTAAAATGTGATTTTCATTACACCAGGCACAGCTTTAATACATTTAAAAGACAGCAGATGAAATTTGACATTAAAACATGTATAACTTCTTCATACAAGCAGTAACTTCAACCATGACGGACTACTGTAATATTACAACTCATGTACATGGTTCATTAAGTTTAAGTACTTTTAAGTAACCATCTTATTGAATACAACAAAAAACTGATTACATGCAGATTTTATAAAGAATTAAAGTCAATTTATTCAAATATCAAGTTGTTAAGTACCAGAAAATTGAGCTATTTGAGTGCATAATATTTTCGCATCCCAACTAAGTGACGGCAGACCAAATTATACATTAGTCTACCTAAAAATGTGTCTTAAAAGTTAATAACCTTAGTTATTCCACCCACACATTACAGCCACAAAAAATAAATAACATTTTAGAGCAATTAATCTCGGTTTCCTAAGGGTTTACTCCCCCCCCCCCCCCCCCGATTTGCTCCCTTATTTATTCCAAGTCCTCCGCATCACTAGGGCATCAACTACTACCACTCAGTCGGGAGGTTTCCTCCGACCCACGTGACGCCAGCCGATCACATCTATTCGAACTGCTCACTCAGGCACTGTTGGGGGCGGAGTAACACACTTGGAGGACAGCGCTATCCGCTCCTGATTGCGTGAGCTCACAGACGCCCGATTGGCTGTAGATTAATGTGATTAATGTGGGAGCACTAAGTACCCATCACCCGAGAAACAAACTCTCTAGATGATATGGCGAGCACTTTACCACTGCGCCGCTCGGAGACCCCTAAAACACCAGTTTCCCCACATTTACAATTTTTGCTAGTTTCAGAGCTGTTGCACCAGCACTACACACTTTAATTAACTGTTGTGCTGTGACAGACTGTCCGTCTACACCGACTTTAAAATCACTTTTTACATTATTTTTAATTTTCATAAAAGTTGTTGAACTTATTACAAAATCAACTAAATTTACAGTTAAAAGAAATTCTTATGTATAAAACCTCACATTAGACCTAGAGGTGATGAGACAAAGCTCCACAGTGGGTTTTTAGGGCATGTTTATGTTTAGGGCTTAAGCATAGCGAGATTCTAAATGTATTCTATCAATTGCTATGTTTTTTTTTTCTTCATTTGGTGATAATATATTACATTGGCAAAAACTTTAAACTCAACTGTAGGGCAGTGTTTGGACTTTAGACAACCTCTTGAATATTTTAAGTCAGTGTTCAAAATGTCTCAATTTTATTTCAAACTTTTTGATGAATGCAGGATTTTCTTACAGTTTGAAGGTAAAGTGCAAAACTGCTTTTTTGTAATAACTTTAAACTATGATTTCTGATCCTCACACAAGGTATTTTTTCCACAAAAATCTTGCACCACAAACCCAGTTATTAATAAATTAAACACCTTCTTTTAAAGCAGTCTCCAGACATTTCCTGTTGTAAGGCATGTAATTAAGTCTAGACTTCAGACTCACCAAACTTAAACATGTCCGTACTTATTGTTTATACACTTAATATACTTCAGAACCTAGTCAGTTTTTCCACCAGACAAAATACAGCCAATTTGTATATCATATAAAAGCCAACATGTAAACAGTTACTGCCATTTTATAGTCTGTATATATTTAATCATAATTAAATGAAAGTAAAGCCTTTAGTAAACTTGTGCATGAACATAATACGGTTATAAAAAGTTCTAACACATAAAACCTAGAGTTTGTTCTACACAGAAAAAGATCCTTTATGATGACATTAGTACAAAATGTTAAATCAAGAACCAATCAAATTTCAGCATGGATAAGCAGTAAAAAATAAAAAGAAAGGTTTCAGTATGGTCAAAATAAAATGTGTGCGCTTACCGTACTCTTACCTACCTGGTCCGTCCTGCAGTAGTATAGCAGAGCTGGTTTAAAAAGTTTGGTTAAGGAAAGAAAAAAAAAAAAAACAGAACTGATTGACACACATTAATAATGAACACACCCACCTCAGAGCGCCCTAACGATGGCGGTACTCCCTCTCTCGGTCACGGTCTCTCTCGCGGTCCCGGTCCCTCTCACGGTGGCGGTCCCGCTCGCGGCTCCGCTCTCTGTAATAATCTTCGTGGCGGTCGCGGCTGCGCGATTTGTGGCGTCGACTCTTCTCACGGGAGCGGCTGTGGTCCCGATCCCGCGATCGCTCTCGTCTGCTGAGAGAGACAGAAGGGTCAGTGCGAGGGCGGGACGAGCGTGTAGTGGCGGCGGCGAGATGCCTGCGCGGGTGAGGGGTGTACCTGGAGGCGGAGCCGTAGGACTTAGACTCGATGCCGTGCAGGCAGTCCTGCAGAGAGCTGATCAACACTTTACAGCGATCGTCAGCTGAAACCTTTGACTGCTTGATCAGTGAAATTGCAGTCACCAGTGTCTCGATAGCGCTGCCATAATCTCCTGAAACACACATAGTTTCCATCAATCAGTCCAATCGGATCATGGAGGGTACCAGTACCCACGTGTCCAATCACCACCCTGTCTTTACCTGCGCTTGCGTCCGACACGGCCCTGGATATGGCGCTGCTGGAGATGGCTCTGTTTCTGTTCATTATCTCCTCAAACTCAGCCTCACTCAGAGGAGCACGAGCTGCATCCATCTCCCTGATAGCGCACAAAATCAAAAACGTGAACACACAGATACACCACCTAGTGCTATAAACATTAGAGGAGAGCACTGTTACCTGCCCGGACCGTAATCCCGGTCGTAGGGTGGAGGCCGCCCGTAAGGGTCGTTAGGGGGCGGGGCTCTGTCTGGCGCCGTCATGTTGTTGCTTCCAGGTGGTGGGAAGAAGGCGGGGTTAACATGGGGGGCAGGTGGCGGGCCTCCGGGAGGGGGACCACGCATGTGAGGGGGTGGAGCCAAAGCCAGAGGAGGCACGATAGGACCAGGGGGACGAGGTGGGAAGGGCCCGGGAGGGGGTGGACCTTGCTGAGGTGGGGGTGGACCAGGAGGCGGACCATAACCTGGAGGAGGCGGGCCAGGGGGTAGCGGGCCAAGGGGAGGTTGGCCAAACTGACCAGGAAACAGGACAGGAGGAGGTGGGCGGTCCCCTCTATTAGGCGGCCCTGAAAGGGGTGGGACTAAACCTTGTCCAGGAGGCGGTGGGCCAGGAGGACCTGGAGGACCAGGGGGGCCTGGGGGGGGACGAGGAGGACCCTGCATACCACCTGAAGAAAACGAGAGAGTATAAGATGAGAACATGGAGTGTTAGAGACAGAAATGATCAAACAGGAAAGAAAGAAAAGAAAAAAAACACATTAAAGTTACGATAAAGTGTCGTACCAGGGAAGTGTGGAGTGGGCGCTCCAGGTCCAACAGGTCCAGGAAAGCGGTCTCCTGGCCCTGCAGGACCTGGGAAGCGCCCTCGACCCCTACCTAGGGGAAAACCACCACGGGGACCCACACCTGGAGGTCCAGCCTTCCCTTCCCCTGACATCTGCCCCGACTGGGTGCCTAAAAAACCATCAGCTATGATTACATCACCACCCTGACACGATGAGCAGAAACACCGACACATGCACCGACCATCAGTCACACACTGCACCAGAGAATTTGGATTTTATTGTTCAGAGTGATTACTGCTGTGTTTTTACAAAAAATAAATAAATAAAAAAAATAATAAAAAAAAAGAATAAGAGTGTGTGACAAGACAGGAGAGGGTGAAAAGGACTCACTCTTACGTGACTGTAACTCGAACTGACTGAGCGACTGTTTGTTGCAGGGTGTGACGATCGGGTTCTGGCCGTGCAGCTCTCGCTTCGACAGCAAATCCAGTAACTTCCTGGAGGAGGCTTCTGATCCCACACACACCAGCGCAAAGCTGCAACACGACACATTAATACAGGGTTCAGAATCGGGTCGGTCCAGTGTCCACGACCAACCAACTCCAGTATACTGGCTGATCGAGCGGTGCGTCTCTGTTATAAATGTGATAAGTCGTCTCTACTACACACAAACTGACCGTGTGTACAGACACAGACTTTGTGTGGCCTCACCCTTTGGACTGTCCGTTAGCTCGGTTCTCAAAGAACTTGATCTCCAGGACATCGGTGATGCCGATGGAGCGAATGGCTTCCGTCAGATCCTCATCTGTGGTCCACTGTGGAGAACACGCAGAGGTTCACACGTACACACACATCTTCTATAACGTCTAACATGATCCAGAGTTTAAATATGTTAAACTGCACACTGATGCATGTGTGTGTTCCTAAGTGAGGTGTACGAGTGTGTACACACCCAGGTGAGGTTGCCGATGTACAGTGCGATGCGTTTGCCCGTGTACGTGTACACGACATTGGGCGGAGCTCCTTTATTCCCCTCGGTGCCGCCGGGCGTGGGCAGGTTGTCCAGGTAATCTCTGTCCTCGGGCGCATCCCCATTATTGGCCGAGGGAGAAATTACATCATCGTACAGGTCGATCTGCTCGTGTACGGGATAATCTGTTTCCTGTAAACACAGGAAACGTAGGTCATGTGACTAATCACCTCAAAGACAGGCAAAATTCTAAATTAAATCATTCACATGGCTTATTTTTCACCATGTGACATACATCATAACCACCCTCAGTGTACCTTTAGTGAGGTATGTCACGTGACCAGGGTAAACATTAGTAGAGTAGGTCTCCCTAACCTGCCACCAGGACACACCAACACACTGTGTGTTCTGACTTGTTCCTATCACACCCAGCATTAACCTTTCCCTCTGATTTACAGGAGCTTTTTTTTATTGGATCAGCCTACACGGGCCAGCTTACAGGTGCCACTGGCACGAGATATCGTATCAGGATTTGAACGGCGGAGGCCATCTGTGTCATAAGTGGAATCTAAATGATGTATGTGGTCTTTTGTGTTTAGTTCTGAGACTTTAAAACATTTAAATTTCTTCAAAATCTTTTACACATTTTCATCTTGTGTGGTAACAGTGAAATATTTTGAAAAGTGTAAATTATTAGAAATAAAACATGTAATTATGGCGGATGATTTGGTTAAACATATTTAACTGTTAAACTCTTGTATTTGAAGTTAGTTTCTAGTGTTTAAATGCTGCACTTGTTTTTTTTTGTGAGAAAACTAATGTTATAAGAAACAGGATACATTTAATTGTTCATTAAACTTTAAAATTGTGATAAAACCGGTGAAAATTAACATATCTATAAAACTAGGATACTTATAGAATTGCAGTTGAATCGTTATCGAGGTATCGTGATATAGTGGAGATTATTTATGCGCGCGCGTGCGTGTGTGTGTCTGTGTGAGAGAGAGCTAACGCTCATTAGCACAGTTCTGCTAACACACTATAAACAATGGCCGCTGGCTCACTCACTCTCACATATAAACACAGACTCCACAGGCTATTAAACGCTTTTAAAAGGAAAGTTTAAACTCACATTCCTTTGAATTCAAAAATGAGTAATGAACAACAATAGTAATAATGCAGCGTTTAATATAACAAGATTAACCAGAACACGACGCGAGACGAGGCCGAGTCCCAATCCGCCGGTCCGCAGTCTAAACAAAGTGCACTACACAATACAGAGAACGCGTTCGTCACTCTCACTAGCTAGTGAACGTGAGCGCGATTTGAGACACCGCCCCCGACTCCAAGCCATTTCATTGTGCGCACTCGCGGTTAGCTCGCGACGCTAACGCTCTGTGCACGCGCTGCAGCCTCCATCCATAATAAGTACGTTAGCGTAAAAAAAAGCAAAAGACAAACAACAACAATATTAGCGCGATTCAGACTGAACAACCGTGTTATTGTGTTTGTTGAAGCCGTACCTGATTGAACTCCTCTTCTACATCCGCGTAAATGTCGATGTGATCAACACCGTCCGCCATTTTCCGCTCCTCTGTCCTCCTCCCTCAGCGGGCGGAAATGACGAAATCGGCGCGCGAGCCTGCGGAAGAAGGAACAACGCGCCTAAACGGTGACGTCAGAGCTTTCGACCTCCCCACGTGACCGTCCATATAGTTAGCGGTGCTTGTGAAGCAACAACAAATACTGTGTTAATAACAAAATTAGTGAAGTAGACTTTAAAATTATACACATTATTTATCCAACTAACCAATTTCTAAAGAGATATAAAGCTGATCTTTCTGAATTTTGTTCTTTTTGTGGAATGTATGTGGAATGTGTATTGCATCTCTTTTTTGAATGTATATATGTAATTTTTTATTTTTTTTGGATTGATGTTGAATCTTTATTTACTACACTGACTGGATCAAAGATTAGTATAAGTAAAAGAGATGTTATATTTTATTATGATAAAAAATATATCGAGAAGAGTCAGATTTTCATGTTAAATCTTTTAATATTACTAGGTAAATTCTATACAGACATAAATGTAAGTGGTCATTAATCCCTAATATCTCCCATTACACGGTGGATTTGAACATTTATTTTGAAACATTACAAGGACTTTTAAGCCGGAAAGCAACCAGAACAATGAACACATTTAAAGAACTAAATTCCTCCTTTCTATCAGAATTGTAAGTATACCCCTCTTGTTTGTGTTGTTTTGTTGTTGTCTTGTTGTCATTGTTTAAAAAAAATTAAATAAAAATGGTTATTATAAAAATTTTTAAAAAGCCTTAGAAACAAAACAAACAAACAAAAGCATCACTTGTATTATCTTGCAGGCTTATTATTATTATTATTATTATTATTATTATTATTATTATTATTATTATCTTTTTTTCTCTTCTTCTAGGCCCATGACAGAGGTGTCAAATTGTGCGGCTTATTTCGGGAATGGGTGCTATGACATTTCTAGGAGGTGGATCAAGGGGATCAAAAATCTCATAGACTTAACATTGAGACCAACTTTGACTGATTCTAGTGCAGAGCAAGTATCTCAAATTCACCACATTTGAAGAGGCTTACTGTGTCAGAGCATACGTCCTAAAAGGGTATAAGTTGTACCCCTGGGGTGCAAGAGGTGCTCAAATTTGCCCCATTGACATAAGGGTGAAGGTACTCCCTATTGAAACAGGAAGTGCTCACAGTTGCCTTCCATGCTATGGTAACTTCCATAGGAACATTGAAACTGAACCTAACTGTGGCTCCCATTGTCATAGAGATATGGGGGTTACTCAGACAATTAATCCATCTCTCAGGATCATTGTGAAGCTGTCAAGCCTAGAAACCACTTTAGAGCACCTTAGCAACTGATCCTGTAAACGTTTTTTATAAAAGGCCCAGTTTTGCCACAGCAAGTACTACCCACATTTTCTTCAGAAAACCTGTCTATACTGTTGGGTCAGGTCTTACTCATCTTTCCCATGAAACTTCAGGTCAGGTGAGTTGGCTGGCCAATCAAGCGCAGCAATGTTAAGTGGTCAGCAAACCAGTTAGTGGTAGTGACCTTATGGGGCTTACAGCTTACAGTCCTCGTGGAAGGTATAGACGATCGTCTTCTGGACGAAGGTGAGCAGTCAGGTCAGCAGTCTTCCCTATGATCAAATTTGTGTGTACTGAACTATACCAAGAGATACACAGTATTAAATAGTAATTTCATCAAGCGTGAAGAGAAATATTCTAATATTCTGACATTTTGACATTTGATTTTTTATTTAGGTGTAAGCAGTAATCATTGAAATGAAAACAAAAAGGCTATGAGCTTTATGTGTAATAAATCTAGAATACAAGTTTAACTTTATTAATTACATAAAACAAATAAGAAAATCCATGATATTCTATTTTTTTTAGATGACCTATAAGTAAAATATATCCGAAAGAGTTTGTGGGGTTTGTTTAAGAGTTAAATGAGACCTTTGCTGTAAAACATTTAAGAAACTCTGTCAGAAAGAGCTGTCACTAACATCATCACCAAGGCAGCAGGTTTCAGTTAGCAGCAAAACAGTAATGATGATAAAATCTCATACTGTATACAAATCTGTACCCTCACACAAGGTACGCATACACACAATACAACAATATTGCTTTAGGTTAACTTATCGTACACTTTTGTTTTCTTTGTTGTACTTCGTCTTTTTGCACACACGCGCGGGTTCATCATAATAATAATAATAATAATAATAATAAAAAAATAATAATAAATTCACAGCACTATTACTACTACTACTAATAATGATAATAATACTGAATAGAGAAAGCGCAGTCAAATAAGAATCATCATTGAAGAAGAGAAGAAACTTAAGAATAAATACACATCCGTATTTACAGTTTGAGCTCGACACGTTTATGAGCTCTGTCGCTTGCTGTCAATGGGCACCTAAGAGAGATTAACACATTTTCAGCTTCAGTAGACACATAAAACCTCAGATTGAAACACGACTGCCCCCTACAGGTAATGAACGTCATTTTCAGAGCTTCCCGCGCGTTGAGATCCCTTTTCTCGAAACAGGCGTTCTTCATGGCTAGATCTGTATAAACCTGTACCCTCACACAAGTAACATCTAATTCTATTCGTCATTTTCTGCAATGCTTTACATGCACTTTAACTTTAAAGTATATGCCAACTGGATCAAGAGAAGAGAAATGACGAAATCGGTGCGCATGCCTGTGGAAGAAGGAACAACGGTGACATTAGAGCGTTACTTCCCCACGTGACCGTCCATATACTGTAGTTAGTGGTGCTTGTGAAGCAAAGCATCACTTGTATTATCTTGCAGGCTTATTATATATTTTTTCTCTTCTTGTGTACAAACTTTGCAGCATAACTAGTCCTGTACCATTAGTCGTAGACCCATGTCTATCATATCATTATTTCGAGAATGGGGTGCTATGACTGGGGACGAACTCAGCAGCAGGTAGTCCCTGACTTACAAATGAATTCCATTCCGGGAGCACATTTGTAAGTCAGATTTGTTCTTAAGTCCGACAAAGCCAATCCACTTGACTAAGTCTCTGTTCACTTTCCAACCAACTGCAACCACACCTAATGAGTATTTAATCCCAAAAGTGAAACGTAACAGCGTTGTCTCTGCGCCCTTAAATCATAAGGGGAATCGCAGACCCCATTTTGTCTCAGTGCTGTTTTCCACTGTACTGCATTGAACTGTGAACTGAGTTTTGTGAGGATTTTAGGATGTTGTTGAGCAACTTAGAATTATTGACCATCAGGACAGTTGGGGACTACCTGTATAGCAATTAAATGTAGACCCTATAATTTGTCATTAAGTTTACCATCGTTTTTATCACAGGTGGGAAAATTCCCTTTATGCTAATCCCAATTAAGCACTCCCTCGCTCTCTTTCTCTCCATCATTCTTTACCTCTCTGTCTCTCTTCCTCTCTTTCACTGTCATTTTGTTGAGCTAAACAGGTGAAATAAAATGTCAAGAATCTGATAACCAAAATTCAGTTCGAGACGATCATCCTGCGCTGTCTACTGCATTATGAACATTACAGTATATAATACACTGGCATTAAAAAAGCTGGGTCACTAAAAAAAAACTAGGAATTGTGGGGAAAAGCAAAGATGCAGCAACAAAGAGCTTGCAAATACATAAGACACACTAACAAAGCTGTATTCATTCACAGAATGGTGTCACACGACAAAGAACAGAGACACTCTACACTGCTGTGATTAATCAGGGAGACATGGCGAGCAGAGCGCGAAACCATAACATAAGCTAAATTTCAACGATTGTTACACTACATATAATACTACATTGCATATGTACAGTGTCTCAGTATAGTACAGAGGGATTGTGTTGACTCCACCACAAGTGAGTAAGTAAGAAGTTTTCTGTTGGATGTAAATGAATATGTGACAGTTGTCAGGTTTGTGGTTTTATATGGAGTTTGTCTTTATTGTTGTTATTGTTTGTAATTTTAGAATTGCTGTATAAAGTAAATTGTTTCAGGAGTTTCCAATTAAAAGTTAACCCAAAGTCTATAACATTGTTCTATTTATAATAAAAAGCTGTTCAAATGTGTCCTGTTTTAGTGTCTCTGATTAGTATTATTATTATTTAAGCTCCCATGTTTAGTTCTTGTTTTGCATCCATTATATTTTGGTTATCCCTGTTTGGGTTACTCCTGTTTAAGCATCAGTAGGGTTTACTGATGGTTAAATTATTATTTGCTCTGTTCAAGTTTATGTTTCTGATTTATATTGTTAAAAATAGTCTTAACACCTGCACATACGTTGTGCCTGTGAACCATGTTACATGACAGAATTTAAGGGCTCCAAGTCCAATGTAGTGAAAGGGCCATCCCTAATGGGCCACCTCTAAAAGGGCTATTACTGAGTTGACTGGCGAATGATGAGAAGCATGTGGAGTGAATGAACAGTGTAGGATCTCATGAGACACTCAGAGGGAAGGGTGAAAGCAGTGAACATATGAGACGAGCAGACTTTGTGGGTAGCTGCTTCATGATCTGGCCGCAAACCAGTAATGATCTGGAGCATGTGGGAGAAAGAGCTGCGAGATCCCTCATGGGGTTTCAGAAGGAGACCCCCCCCCCCCCTCCATATCGACCACAAGAGAAGGACTGAGGGTTCAGTGCATGGCTGTGTCCAGGTGAAGAGAAACTCTGTACCTCATGAATACTAAGCAGTCAACAAGGAACAACAGCAGTGACTCCACGCCATCCAGCAGCAAGTTATGGAACTTGATGTTTGAATAGACATATGCCATGTTGTTCTTTTAGCTTAGCATGAGGTGGAGTGGATGCAAAAACTCCTGAATGAAGGATCTTTGCTTACCACACACAGTGCCTCCTATTCAATACAATTCAATAAAATTTTATTTTTATAGCGCTTTTAACAATTGTCATCGATGCAAAGCAGCTTTACACCATCAAAAGAATTATTTAAGTTTGTATGAAATGTGAATGTGTATGAATCAAAATGGTCAGATAGTCCCTGATGAGCAAGCCGAGGGCGACAGTGGCAAGGAAAAACTCCCTGAGATGGCAATAGGAAGAAACCTTGAGAGGAACCAGGTTGATGAATTTGAAGAAGAGATGAGTGACATTAGTTCCTTCTGTTCAAGCGGAGTAAAGTGTTCTAGGTTCTGATCTGACATGGTTAGTTTAACATCTGCATTAATTACATTGTCCGGTTTCAAAGCCTCAATTTTATGCGTAATATTTACAATTTTATTATTAAAGAAGTTCATGAAGTCCTCACTACTGTTGTTGTGGAGATTTCTGCAGTGTCCTATTTCTGGTTAATTTGGCTACAATATTAAATACAAATCTCGGATTATTTTTGTTATTTTCTATAAGAGTGGAGAGATACGTTGATCCAGCATCACTGAGAGCTTTTCTATAGTTCAGGATGCTTCTCCTTCCAGGCTATTTAAAATACTAATAATTTGGTTTGACGCCATTTACGTTCTAATTTCCGTGTTTTAAACTGCGTGTGGTCATTATACCAGGGAGCGAGTTTCTTATCTCTAATCATTTTCCTTTTAACTGGAGCTACATTATCTAAGGTATAATGGAATGTCGACTCTAAATGTTCAGTCGCCTGATCCAGTTCTGATCTGTGGAGTCAGATGGCGAACCAATCACAGTTGGTAGCTCTGGGAGATTATTGATGAAGCTCTGTGTGGTAGTTGATGTGAATGTACGTTTAATACGGTAGCGCGGTGCTGTGTGTACATTATTACCATGATACACTTTTTAATTGAGACAAGATAGTGATCTGAGCAGTGTGAACACGGGGCGCAGGGGCGCCGCCCCCCTTAAAGTTAGGCAGAGAAGAATGCTCCTTTAACATGTCATTATTTAACATAATAATTATTTATTTTAACTCTGGGAAACCGAGGAAGACCAACAACGACAACACTTGCATAGCAAGCATGGTAG
>JAAGKR010003748.1:28500-41255 GCA_011419295.1 Clarias macrocephalus
GTTCTAATTTCCGTGTTTTAAACTGCGTGTGGTCATTATACCAGGGAGCGAGTTTCTTATCTCTAATCATTTTCCTTTTAACTGGAGCTACATTATCTAAGGTATAATGGAATGTCGACTCTAAATGTTCAGTCGCCTGATCAGATCTGTGGAGTCAGATGGCGAACCAATCACAGTTGGTAGCTCTGGGAGATTATTGATGAAGCTCTGTGTGGTAGTTGATGTGAATGTACGTTTAATACGGTAGCGCGGTGCTGTGTGTACATTATTACCATGATACACTTTTTAATTGAGACAAGATAGTGATCTGAGCAGTGTGAACACGGGGCGCAGGGGCGCCGCCCCCCTTAAAGTTAGGCAGAGAAGAATGCTCCTTTAACATGTCATTATTTAACATAATAATTATTTATTTTAACTCTGGGAAACCGAGGAAGACCAACAACGACAACACTTGCATAGCAAGCATGGTAGTGCAGTGGTTAGCACTGTCGCCTTGCACCTCCAGGGTCTGGGTTTGATTCTCGGTCAGGCTCGAAAAAAAACAATTAAAATCTATAAAGTATAATGAGTACAACCAAAAACACTGTTGCCATATTTTTTTACGGTAGACGTCTGCCAAATTCACGGTTAATTTTTTTTACAGTGCAATAACGGTGCTACCGTATTCTTTACGGTAAAATTCTGGCAACCACAGCTGCCAGTTTTTTACCGTAAAATTTACCGTTTTTTTACAATGTGGTGTATGTAGCTGTATCCAGGAGGACTCGCTTCATTTAGAGCTACATACTCGTCCTGTTTAATCCAGGTTTCTGTTAAACATAATATATCAAACTCCTGATCTGTGATAGTTTCATTAACAATAACTACTTTAGATGCGAGAGATCTAATATTTAACAGTCTGAGCTTCAGATCAGAGGTGCGGCTGCGCATTCAGTGTGATCTGAGTTTGTGGTGTCTATGTTAATTAAATTACTAAAACAGACTTTCTGAGTCTTTCTAAATTTGTGTTTATCTCGGGGAACAGACACAGTCTCAATATGATGAACCCTGAGTGACGACTCTATGCAGCTAGCAGACGGTTGGTTTAGCCTGTCTGTCTGCTCCCTGGCCTGGGCTCTGGATTGTCACCGATTAACTCGGCCTCTTCTGAGACTATGTGCTATACTACAAGAAATGAGAGCAGCACCTTCCTGAGTGGGATGGACACCATTGGGATGGGACCAGAGCAAACTACTTCTTCGGACATCGCCTTCGCTATTTTAAACACCTCTGTAAAGTTACTCTTGCTAACCTCTGACTGACGAAGGCGTATATCATTAGCTCCAGCATGTACCACTATCTTAGAGAACTTATTCTGTCCTAGAGCCCTAAGATTAACTGCTATGTCCAGTGCTCTGGATCCTGGGATGCACCTGACCACTGCTGCTGGCGCCCCTTAAAGGCTTGGCTAATTTCACGTACCTAGCCCTGTTATGTCTCCTAATAGACTCTTCCAGAGAGTCCATTTGTTATTCCTCAGAGTCTACTTGTATTTTATAACCTGTGTTAACCATGAGATGCTTTCTGGAAACCAATTTAGAGATGAGATGTTTCCTGACAGCCCTGTGTGGCGCTGGGCTCACAGCCAAACAATATCTTTTTTTGTTTGTAAAGAGGGGCAAACACTCAGAGCACAGCCAGCACCATGGACAGCACTACTATGTTCCAAAAAGGGGCTCCAAAAAGGGTGCAGCGTTATTCATGAGCGTCAGTGACAGCAAATCTTCTACCATCCACCTGTTGCTCGCTCCCTATAAATGGGCCCTGGTGGTACAGGTTGGTGAGTAGGATGACATATGTATGCTATTTATGCCATATTCCTCTCCCTCCAGACTCTGATATGATATGTGTGAGAGCCTCTTCTCTTGCACACCGCCGAGACAAAGCCAGCGCCCCAGCACTTCCATGTAGGCACTGAGACACCCTCTGGCAACCCTGCACTGCTTATGCCCATGCCTAGCCCAGTTTCAGCCAAACACTGCATCATCTCCACTTATCTCTGCAGCATTGTCTGGTGCAGAAGACATCATGCTTATCCCTGCCTGGATTTGAGGACATTATGTTTGTTCTAATATTTGGGTTCGAAGACATCATGTTTGCTTTGCCACTTCCCATCACCTCCCAGCCTCACTCATGTAGTGCTGATGCCACCACATGGATTTGGAGAGGTTGAGCTGACACCATGCGTTCTACAAAAACCCAAGCTCTGTGTTCTAGTTTTGCTCAGTTTCCATACCAAACTCCAGTTCTGTCCTTGCAACAAGTGCGGTTAATCTTAATATCAGTGAGTCTTTTGCCTTCCAGTGGACTTTTGCATTTATCATGACCATGCCTAGGATAAAGCTCTAACTGATGAAAAAATTATGGGCACAGTAAAGCAGATGTCAGTTGTCATAAAAAAGCTTCCTGCACATATTAGGACTTTACTTAATAAGCTTGAAAGCTTTTAATAACCATTAAAAGCTGTGTTGTTTTATTCCAGTATGTTTGTGTGTATGAGTATGTGTTACTTTTATTTTTATTTTAGGTGCTGTTTCTGACTGGAAGTATGAAATCTGGAGAGAAATTTGTTTTCACCTCTTGCTTGTTTCAAGGTTGCAAATTAAGTATTAATAAATTTCATGCATTTAGTAAAAAAAAATGTTAAGTGTGACAATAATATTTTTTTGTTGTGGTGTGTGCTTGCAGCTGTTTTGTGTAGAGAATTCTTGATCAATCTACCAGAAAGTATAGAAGCTGTGAGAGGACTCTGTGTTTTCATACCCTGCAGTTTTGATTTTAATGAACAATATGATGCACAACTATATATAAATCCTGTAGGAGTCTGGTATAAAGGTGACAATTGGGCAAAGCACAAAGTCTTTTCCTCGAAAACATCTGAAGGCAACGAGATTGATGGCAAAATCATAGGAGACCTTAGGAGGAAGAACTGCACCACCATCTTCTACAACGTCAATGAAAGCGACAGTGGAGAATATTACTTTAGGATAGTGTCTGGAAATCTGAAATATATTTATCCTTCTTCTTTTTATTTAAATGTCAGAGGTGAGAGCTGCAACACAGCATAATATGTATGTAATTACAATAATGATGCACTAGAACATATTTAAAACTCATTTCTAATGTACTGTAATACTGTGTGTTTATCTCAGGCTCTCCAATTATACCCTCAATAAGACTGTATAAGGAGGATCAGGGAGAGGTGGAGGACCAAAATGAGGTGGTGGAGGGAACTTCAGTGAGGCTCATTTGCTCAGCTCGATCTCCATGTCCCTTCAACCCCCCGACTTTTACATGGAACGTACTGCCAGAGGATGGAACACATGAACAAAATCACAATATCATATTTAGCTCCTCTCAGCTGAACTTCAACGCTACTCACCTGCATCATGGACTTGATTTCACCTGCAATGCCACCTATTGGCTCCAGAACAACACCAAATCAGTACAGAGATTTTTTATGCTACATGTTCTGTGTAAGTGCTTCTCAACCAGCCCACATTCCGTACACTTTAGTTATACAAAGATATTTCTAAGTCATGTACTTCCTCCTTTAGATGGTCCAAGAAACATGTCAGTAACAGCATCTCCATCTGCTTCAGTGGATTTGGGCAGTTCAGTGTCACTGAGTTGCAGCAGTGATGCAAACCCAGCAGTGCAGAGCTACACCTGGTACAGAGAGAACGGAGAGCAGATAGGAACCGGAGACCATCTCACCATCAACAAGACTGTTTCTACACACAGTGGTTTATACTACTGTAGAGCTCAAAACCAGCACGGAGAACAGAAGGCATCTGTCTACCTGGATGTTCAGTGTGAGTACAGTTGTGCTACATTATTACATAAAGTCAGCAAGATCAATTTTTGCATTTTTATTTCCTCTTTACTGTTCTACTTTAAGACATTGACAGATCCAAGATGGATAGTGAGCTTTACAATTAAGCATTTGGCAGACGACCTTATTCTGAGTGACTTACAAAAGTGCTTTTAATTTTTATGAAAAATATCTATGAAACAGATAATTGGCAAAGTCATTGTTAAAAGATTTCCTGTGACTCAACTGTACTGACGTTTAGAGGAAGTTCATTTCACCACCTAAGTGCCAGAACAGAAAACAGTAGTGCACTGAGGCAGACCCACCAGGAGTTGTAGTAGTCCAGTCTTGAAATAACAAGGGACTGAATAAGCAGCTGAGTATCCTGTGTGGAGAGAAATGGATGAATTATTTTGCTGTTGTAAAGAAGAAATCAACAAGAGCAAGTAAGATTAGCAATGTGTGGGAAAATGACAGTTGATTGTCCAGAATTACCCCAAGTTTGTGGGCAGTGACTGAAGGAGTGATCCGATTGTTGTCCAGGGAAATCATAAGATCCTGACAGGGAATGAATCACCTAGAATGAACAGCATTTTGGTTTTAGTTGATAAGCTGCCATACAGGATGAGATGTTTGACATGCTGAAATCCAGATGGAAATCAGAGTGCCTGAGGGAGGAAAGGAGAAAATAAGTTGTGTGTCATCACATAACAATGGTATGAAAAGCTGTGCGAGGATATGACCTCACCAGAATCCTGGGTATAGAGGGAGAACAGAAGAGGTCCAAGTACTAAGCCTCATGGGACTAGTGGACAAGCATCAGAACGTTTTCCAATCAAAGGCCGTGGATGGATAAAACCATCTGCGACACTCTGAGATCTCGCACTGCTGCCTATAACGAGGGACTTGCGTCGGGGGACATGGACCCGTAGTACAAGGCTGTGTCACACAATGTCCGGAAGGCGGTAAAAGAGGTGAAGCAACGCTATGGGAGAAAACTAGAGTCACAGCTCCAACAGAGTGACTCTAGAAGCCTGTGGAAGAAACTAAGGACAGTAACTGACTACAAAGTACCAAAATCCGGTATAACAAACACGGTCGTGACTCTGGCAGACGAGTACCAACATCCGGTATAACGACCATGGACGTGACTCTGGCAGACGAGCTGATCACATATGCTCGGTTCCAGGCTGCAGCTAAAGACCCTAGCGATGCTAATGCTAGCGGCGCCAATGGCTGCAGACAGGAAGACACTGCCAGCACCGGAAACACCGGAGACAGCATCTCAGGTTGAGTCCTCAGAGCCTGCGCAGAGCAGCTAGCACCTATGTTCACAGAGATATTCAACTTCTCTTTATCTCAGTCGGTGATCCCCACATGCTTTAAGTCCATCATTGTTCCTGTCCCAAAGAAACCCCATCCTGCGTCCTTCAATGACTATTGCCCTGTTGCCCTCACCTCAGTAGTGATGAAGTGCTTTGAAAGGCTGGTTAGAGACTTCATAATTTCTTCACTACCAGACACACTGGATCCATTACAGTTTGCTTACCATCCAAACCGCTCTACAGATGATGCCATCTCTCATCTCCTCCATACATCACTCACTCACCTGGACACTAAAAAGGGAAATTATGTTAAAATATTCTTTGTCGACTACAATTCAGCGTTTAACACTGTAATTCCCTCCACACTCACCACCAAGCTGGAGCACCTGGGACTCAGCTTATTTCTGTGTCAGTGGATTTCTAATTTCCTAACTGGGAGACCACAGGCAGTAAGGATGGGCAGACATGTCTCAGCCTTCCTCACTCTCAGAACTGGAGCCCCCCAGGGTTGTGTTCTGAGCCCTCTTCTGTACTCATTGTACACGTACGACTGCGTGGCCACTACCAACCCCACCACCGTCATCAAGTTTGCTGACGACACCGTTGTGGCGGGCCTGACCACGACCAACGATGAGACGGCCTACCTGGAGGAGATTGGAAATCTGGAGAACTGGTTCCAGAGGAACAATTTCCTCCTGAACGTCAGCAAGACAAAAGAGCTGATAGTGGACTTCAGTACAAAGCAGGAGAGGAACTACCAGACCCCCGTCATCAACAGGAGCCCAGTAGAGAGAGTGGACAGCTTCCGTTACCTCAGTGTTCACATCACGCAGGACTTGTCATGGTCCTGTCACATCAACACCGCGGTGAAAAAGGCCTGGCAGCGTCTCTACCACCTCAGGCGCTTGAGAGACTTCAGACTGCCCTCCAGGGTGCTCCAAAGAGAGCATCCTGATGGAAAACATCTTGACCTGGTTCGGAATCAGCTGAGCGCATCATCCGCACCAAGCTCCCTGTCCTGCACTCAATCTATGGCAAGCTGTGCTGGACCAAGGCCAGGAAGATCGTGAAGGACCTCAGCCACCCCAGCAATGGACTGTTGTCTCTGTTGCGGTCAGGGAAGTGATTCCGCTCCTTGAAGGCCAACACAGAGAGACTGAGGAGGAGCTTCTTCCCGCAGGTGATACGGTCTTCAATCAGTACACCACACAGGACTAAACCATTTTTTAAACATTCACAATTATGACATTGTCTCTTTGAACTTATTCTGGACATTCATGGACACTTATGGACACTGCACACCTGCACATTCATGCACATATACATATTTCTATTTCATTTCTTGGCTCGTTGCACACAAGTCTCTGTCATGACTGTAGAACTAGGAGGCGGACGGAAATGCAGGGAGAACAAAATGAATGTTTATTCCTTAAATCAAATAATGTCCAAACAAAGTAACAAAATAACACAGACAACGATAAACTCCCCAGCTGGGTCTGCAGGCGGTTTGGCACTGTCAAAAAACAAAGGAAAAGGAAAAGAATCACTCAGTGAAAACTAGAACAGAAAGAAGGCTGAGAACCTCTCAGCCTTGACCTTGACCGGGGTCTTCAGAACAGAAAATAACACCTGCCCTGCAGACACTGCTCAATCCTGGGGGGAAACAAACACAGACAGATAATGTGGGAGACAACGAGAACATGTAGCGTGCACAACGGTGAACGAACAACAAGCTACAGGGTCGACTGGCTTAAATAGTGAGACACATCGGGGAGACACATGTGATCTTAATTTAGTGCTAAAGTGAAACATATACAGACGTAGACACACTAGGGGGAGACAAAGCAGCGACTCAGTAATCCGGAGAACCAGATCTTATTCCCTGGGACTGAGGTGGCACAGGTGTGCCAGTCACTTTAAATAAGACACTTTCATACATATTTGCATGGTTTCCCATCCACTTCTTCTTTCAAATGTTGCTGAGAGGTTGAAGAGAATGAACAATGACAATTTAGCAGATCGAGCAGCATGGAGGGTCTCAGTGACAGGCGGAGGCGCAGTCTCAGTGGAATGCACCATTTTTATTCTGGATTGGTTCATTGCTGATCATTGATGTTGTCAGTGATGAATGGGAGGAGATCTTGCAAGGTGGCCTGCAGTATTGTGGATGGTGGCTGGGATTGGAGGAGGTGATGATGTGCTGAATCTCTTCGATTGTTAGGCTGAAGTATTTTACTAGGGGAGGAGAGGGAGGATTTTGCTGTAGAGGTTGAGGTGGGAGCAAAGTTCTGGCAGATTGCTAAGATTTTCCCATCAAAAACTATTATACTGTTTTTGCCACCATGGAGCGGCTGAGCTGTCCACACGGAGCTGTGCAGGGGGTGACTCGGCCAGGAAACAGCAGCAGCGGTCTGAGGACAACTAGTCGGAGGACACCGAGGTGCGTGAGTCTGCTACCGGCTTCACCAACTGTACACTAGCGACACACCTGAGTCACTGCCCATTAAGGCCATTCCTGAACACACTGACACCACAGGGACACACATCACACTCTGTAAACAGCGCAAGTGTAGATCACGATGTCAGTACAGGAACCAGGGCTGACAGTGACCCCACCTCTAACGTCAGCTCAGAAGAAGTACAGCAACCACAGACCAGCACACCACCACTGACACCTAAAAAGAGCACAAGAGCCAAAGCCAGGAGGAAAAGAGAGGACACGTCCGCCACAGAACCCATCAGCAAACGCCAAACCCGCAGTCAGTCTCTGAGCGGTGCAACACAGGAGACTGATGGAGCAGGATGCAAAAGAGCACACGCAGACACAACCATACACACCACCATAGTCATGCAGGAACAAGCAAACAACTTTTTAAAAACATTACTGCAAAAGGCAAAAGAAAGAAAAACCAAAAACCCCCTGACACTCAAGAAGTACAAATGGACAGAAGCTGAAAAACATAATCTCTGAACAAGACTGTAAACGAACAGATCGAAACAAAAACAGAGAAAAAGGAATTGTTGCTAATGTACTTTGTAAATATGTTAATACATTGCATGTGTGTGCATGTGTACCGTATGTGTGTATGTATGTGTGCACTCGCGCACACACATACACATAATGTGTTATATATATAATCATGTGTATATGCAGTGGGGTAACGAGTGCAGCACAGAGGAGCCTCTTAAAGAAGAAGTTACAGGTCTGTGAGAGCCAGAAATCTTGCTTGTTTGTAGGTGACCAAATACTTATTTTCCATCATAATTTGCAAATAAATGTAAGGAACCACCCCGATAATTTAGTTTTTTGTTTGTAGACTCAGTTTTCCAGAAGGCACCTCGGTCAGGTGATGAGGGAGCTCACCTGAACCGATGTGGCTCAAATAGATCCATTATAAAAAGCTGATAGTTTTGGGAAACTGGGTCGAGCATTAATAATGTCAAGTGGGCAGATATTTTGTTTTGTTTGGTACTAGTTTGCGGTTTGTTGTGTAATGTCTGTTTTAAGTTGGCTATAGTTTTGTTAGGTTTGTTATGTTCATTTTGCATTATGATTTATGGAGCTGTTTTTGTGAAGTCATATGTAATAGTTAGTTTGTCTCTTGTTCAGTGTTAGTACTGTTCTGTGTGTTTCTCAGTGTCTGAGTGCCTCTCACCTATGTTACCTCATGTATGTTTAGTCACTCGTATGTTTACACCCTGGTACGTTTAGCCACTTGTATATGTAGCCACTTAAGTGTTTAGACGCTAGTAGGCTTAGCCTCTTGTATGTTCTGATACTAACCCGCTTAGCTACTAATCCGATCAGTCCCTAGTCTGTCTCTCATCCCAGTTTATTTCAGCTCCAAAGTTTTTTTGTAAAGCTCCAAGCCTGTGTTTAGCTTATACTTTTTTGCCCCACTGTATGTGTGTATATGTGTATATGTAAATAACACTGTTAAGGATAATTTTATTTAGAATAAATGGGGAAGAAAAGGGTTAAAGGAGGGAGGATGGAAAGAAGGGTAAGGAATGAAGTGAAAAGGTGCATGTGGAGGTCCGGGGGCAGTGCCTAGCTGGCATGCGGTGGGCGGAGTGGCAGAACGGGGCATGCGGAGGCAGCGCTCCTGCACTCTCCCTCAACGGTTCTTCTCCTCCCAGCGCTCTTTGGGCCTCAGGCTGGAGTCCTCGCGGCCTTTTCCTCTTCGGCGGAGCAGTTCTTTCTCGCACAGAGATCAAATGTGGAATTCCAGTGTCCTTTTTAAAGTTCCTGGGGCGCGTCATATAGCCACACTTGCATGTCACTCTCTCGTGCTTCACCGCATTAAGTACTTCCCGACCCGGACTAAACGCTCCTTGCTTTTATAATGCGGAGCAAGCCCGAGACCCTATCAACGCTAATTAGCCTTAATTTAACATTAATTATCGCCAGCCGGCCCGAATAGGCAGCTTTATCCGCATCCGCATACCTACAGAAAGGGGTGCAGCCTACCTAGGGAGCCTACAGTGTGAGCGAGGGGCGATAACAGGTGCACGCCGTGACACGCCTCACACAAGCAAAAATATGTAAATATGTAACACTGTTTCCATTAATGAAGTGTATTAAAATCTAAAGTCTCTCTCTCTTTTAGATGCTCCTCAAATCTCTCCCTTCTCCAGCTGCAACAATGCTCAAGATCTGATTATGTGTTCCTGTGAGGTTCATGGAAATCCATCCCCTAAATTAGTGTGGCATCTCTCCGGTCAAACTGTTCTGCCCTCAGACAGCACATATATCCAAGAGGAGTCTGAGGGCAGAACAGTTTTAAAAAGCTTCATTACCATTCATCAGTCATTTATAGGTACACCAACTTTGCAGTGTATTGCTGTCAATAATCTGGGCATTGATGCTCACCTGTTTAATCTCATCAAATCAGGTAAGCAACTACAGCTACAAAGTGTTGCCACAATTACTTCTTTCTAAATACAGGACAGAGCAAAAGTTTGGACACCTTCTCATTCAAAGAGGTTGAATTTGTATTATGGCAAGAAAAAAGCAGCTAAGTGAAGAAAAACGAGTGGCATCATTACTTTAAGAAATGAAGGTCAGTCAGTCTGAAAAATTGGGAAAACTTTGAAAGTGTCCCCAAGTGCAGTCACAAAAAGCATCAAGCGCTACAAAGAAACTGGCTGACATGCGGACCGGCCCAGGAAAGGAAGACCGAGAGTCGCCTCTGCTGCGGAGGATAAGTTCATCCGAGTCACCAGCCTCAGAAATCGCAGGTTAACAGCAGCTCAGATCAGAGAGCAGGTCAATGGCACACAGAGTTCTAGCAGCAGACACGTCTCTAGAACAACTGTTAAGAGGAGACTGTGTGAATCAGGCCTTCATGGTAGAAGATCTGCTAGGAAACCACTGCTAAGGACAGGCAACAAGCAGAAGAGACGCGTTTGGGCTAAAGAACACAAGAAAGAACACAAGAAAGAAAACTCGCTGAATCAGAAGGGGTGTCCAAACTTTTGCTCTGTGCTGTATATAAATCAGTAAAATCTATTAAAATGGTATTGTTTCCTTCCAGAATGCAGACATACCCTAGTACCCTATCTGGTTCTATCTCTTTCTGTGCTTCTTCTTCTCTGTGTTGGTATTATTAGTTTTCTCATCTACAAATTAAAGGAGTAAGTTGCATGTGATCATTTTTTGTAATATTTCTACTACTGAAACCGGATCTAAAAATAATAAGCTATGTTCAGTCACAAACAAAGATTTAATATCTGTCTAATTACAGATGTCTTTTATTTATTTTATTTATTGTCTTCTATTTTACAGATTATTTGGAAAAATAAAGGTGAGTCTAAAACCGAAGCATGAATCATGATAATGGAAATTATGCTAATGTGCTCCATGATGGTGATGGTGGTGGTGATGACGATAACATTTTACTGTTTGCTATTCAAAGGTTCTTAAGAGTGGGAACATTTATGCATCTCTCCAGCTCACTGCTCCAAACACTTATGAGATTGTGCAGACTCACAGAGGTGATTTCAGATTATTAACATCAGTCATCATCGTTTAATTAACCTCCATGGAACTCGAGAAAGCATTAATATTAAAATTTCTTATATGTTTCAGAAAGGAGACTATAGGAGAACATAGTGTGACAGGCTACACAAGCTGTATGAATACACATTCATTTGCTAGTCTGATTATTGTTATCATGTGTTTACATTAGTTGTGGACGTAGCCCAGACAATACGCTGCCATGCTGCCAGGGGGTGCCATTCTCCCGTTCGGTGACATGTGTCAGAGCCAGGTCCTGTTTCTTCACTATAAAAGCACATGGTCTGTAATTTCCCCACAAAGGATTACAGTGTGCCGGTCATGTGGACGTTCTGAGCTGTTGGTTGTCTTTAATTTATCTGTGCATGAACCTGTTGCTGGCCCTGCACAGTCTGTTGGATTGTATTTGCTGTTATTTAATTGGAAATTTGTACCAATAAAATCTTTCCTGTGGACACATAAACTTTTGTTTTTTTACTTTTAACATTTTGTTATGTATGTTATAATAGTTGGCTTCTTATTAGAGGTTATTAGAGGTTACTGTGATTTATAATGTGTTATGGATGCTGTTTTCTTGTTTAGATACAATAAAAAGTCAAATTTTACTATATTTAATTTGTTGAAATGTCATTTAAATAAATATAATGGGTAAATATTGTTCAGCAATTCTTAGCTTTGGTCAATATATATATACTGTATACAAATAAAGGTTGGTCAAGTCAAAACGGGACTTTAGATTGTACAAAACAACAGAACTGTAGGTGTTGGTGAATGATTATGTTAACAGTTCCCACAGACAGATGCATCTCTTTCGCAAGTTGGCAACAAGTTATCTGTCATTTTTCAAGGATCATGCATTTCACTAGATAAATGTTAATAGGAATGACTGTAGTGGGTTCTGAGCCACATGGGAGTGCACCACACGAATGTTTTACTGTGGGTAAGAGTCTCATTAACATACTGAGCTTGAAGTCTTTTGTAAATATTAATTGGTTGTGTTCTGTTCCTCTGATGGCAAGTCCCAGGTTGACATGAATGCGTCTGTATAGACATACAATCTACATGCACAGCACCTTGTTTATTTATTTTTTTATGGCAGTTGGGGTTTGGGACTGTATCCATAGGCTGGAGAGTCAAATGCTCTATTTAAGGCAAAAAGTGAAGCAGACCAGTACCGTTGATGGGCCTGTACCTACTGGCACTCATTGTACAGCCTGCATTTGAAATACAATGAAACCTTGGATTATGAACATAATCCGTTCCAGAAACGGGCTCATATTTTAAATTTTACCTTTAAAAAAAGTACAAATAAATCATGACGGTGGTTCTCTTTATGAGTGCAGACGCTGTGTGTATGTGTGTTTATGTGTGTGAAGCTAAAGTAAAAGGAGAGGAAGAATCAGACCCTCCCCTCTCCCTCTTCTCGCCTAACACAGTAACCCTTCGTCCTCTCTTATTTGTGTTTCTCTCTCTCTCTCTCTCTCTCTCTCACACACACACACACACACACACACACACACACACACACACACACACACACACACACACACACACACAC
>JAAGKR010003748.1:41275-61280 GCA_011419295.1 Clarias macrocephalus
TTGTAAATATTAATTGGTTGTGTTCTGTTCCTCTGATGGCAAGTCCCAGGTTGACATGAATGCGTCTGTATAGACATACAATCTACATGCACAGCACCGTGTTTATTATTATTTTTTTATGGCAGTTGGGGTTTGGGACTGTATCCATAGGCTGGAGAGTCAAATGCTCTATTTAAGGCAAAAAGTGAAGCAGACCAGTACCGTTGATGGGCCTGTACCTACTGGCACTCATTGTACAGCCTGCATTTGAAATACAATGAAACCTTGGATTATGAACATAATCCGTTCCAGAAACGGGCTCATATTTTAAATTTTACCTTTAAAAAAAGTACAAATAAATCATGTGGTTGTGGTCTCTAGTAGGTTTAGCCGCTAGTTTGGATTAGCCTCATGCCTGCCTTGCCTTTTGTGTTCAGGTCCCCCTAGTAGGTCAGTACTAACCCGGTTAGCCACTAAACCTATTAGATACTAACCTGGTTGGGTCACCATCCAGTATATCAATATTCAGTGTAGCTACTAATCCAGTTAACCATTAACCTGTGTAGTCTCTAGTCCTGTCCCCTAGCTTCTCTAGTCATGTCTTGTCCTTTTCCGTCTCTAGTTCACATGTGTCTTTAGTTAGTTCCAGCTCCATGTCTCCCTTGTGTCAGCTCTTAGTCCCTACTTCCAAAGTTAGGTTTATTATTTTTGACATTGTCGGCTGTGACAAACGCAAATCATCACTGAATCAAAGCTGCATCTTCACTATTGCTGAAAAAACAAAGATAGCAGTCACCTGTGGAGAGCATAAGAAATGTACATTAATGGACCAGTTGCATACTGCCTGCGATAAATGTTTTAATAAGAATTCTATTTTGTTCAAACATGAGCTTCGTGTCACTGAGTGTTAATAAAATGTCTCTCCTCTGCACGTGTTTCTGCCTGAACATATCTTCTCACTACTCATAACCAGTTAGAACACCTCTGGAGCTCTGATTTCCTATTTTAAGAATGTATATAAATTGCTCTTACTCCCACTTCAGAGTGATTTCCTACTCTGAGACGATTAGTAAATACGGGCTCTGGTCTCTTGATTGTGCAGCATTGGGCTGTTCTATCAGCTGATTTATCGATCTAACTTCTTAAACAGTTTTTCTCTCTACTTCCTCAATTCTTTTTATATTAAGTTTTAATGTTTTGCATTTCTGTTTTTTTATATATTATTCTGCTGAAACTTTATTTTCTTACTTCCCTCATTTTTATAGTCATGTGCGTCACTTTCTTCACTTCCTTCCTTCAAGACCTTTCTTCTGTTAAATTCCTACAGTCTCATGTTCCTGACTCATTTCTGATTTCCATCCAGATCCATCTGAGCTGTCACTCATACTGAAAGCACAAACCTCACCGCTCTCCTACATTATTCTCACAAAAGGGTGTCTCCTTTCTTCTTTCCTGTCACATAACTTTTCCTGCACTCCACTCTTTTTTTTTTCCCAACATGCAGCAGTAGTTGGATATGGTACACAAGCTCATCAGTGTTCCTGATGTAACTCTCAGGTAAAATTGCATTTCTTTAGGATGAATATTGGCAAAGTGGGACACTTAATATTGATCCTGTTTCTCTTCACCTTTAAATTCATATATTTTTATTTTCTGCAATAATAAACTGTTTATAAATGTATTTTGTAAAATGACAGAAAAACTGTGTGACAAAACAAGTCCCAGTTAACCAATGTTCTCTTTCTTTCTTTATTCATGTATTTATTTGTTTGTTTATTCATAATGCTCTATCATTCTAACACACACTAATGTTGAACTAAAATTTTATATATTTGTGTTAATTAAAATAAATTAACAAATACTTATACAGTGCTTATTGTGTTTATAATACTTATACAGTATTATAATATTTTACAAAATATTTACATCATTTAACTGAATCTGTTTTTTTTTGTTAAAAGAAAAGAATATTAAATATTACATTTTAGAGCCAACAGATCATATTTTTTCCACCACATTTTACCATAACATTTGAAGAAAAAAAAGCCATATATTACTGTGTTGCACATGATACTGAATTATTAAGACTGATAATAACTGGTAATTAGTAACTAGTTACTAGCAAAAAATATTTCATTAAACAATTTTGTGTTGTCTTGACTAGAGCTAGTTATAAGTAATAATTTTAAATGTTAAAAACGTGTATATGTTACTATGGTGTTTAATGTTTGAGGTGGTTGTCATGGTTTTGATATGGTGTTGGAATGGTATCTTAGGTGGTTTGTAGGATGTTGGAAGGCAGTTACTGTCATATCACATGGTTAACAGGATGTTGCCTGGCGTTTGCTGCAGTCATGGGTGGTTGGTAGAGTGTTGTTAGGTACTTGCTGTGGTATTCCATGTGGTTGCTAAATATTTACCAAATTAAATCAAAATTGTCTTCTTGTGGTTTTCTCAGTAATCTTGATGATACAGTGATGGTATGATGGTTTGTGTGTTGTGTGCAGAAATGAAATCTATATTTAATTAATTTAAATTAATCTAAAAAAAAAAGTCTTCACAACAGGTGTTATGCTATTTACCCCCCCCCATGAGGAGGACATGGGGAGAATGTCCTTGTACACTCGCTTACATGGGTGGAGATCCAACCCCCAATGTTAAACCTAAAGTTATGCCCTTGCCTGGTTAAAACAAATGTTTTTTTGCAATCATTGCATGCATGTATTAATGACTGATTATCTGTCATTAAAACTAAAATCTAAAATGTTATTTTACTTGAAATGGAAATTTCCTGGACTCTCCTGCCTACTTACTTCTCCTTCTGTATTTCTCTTGATATCTTCCTTCCTAGATTTCAGCTTCAAAACAAATTACAAAAACCATCCCCTCTGTAAAACCACCCCCGCCTCCTTACCATCCCCTTCAGATTAATAATGCTGTATATTATGTAATAGCTCATGCAAGTTTGCATAATTTTTGGTGTTGCTGGCATTTTCGCAACGGCCAAGAAAATAGTTCAAGCAAAGCTTTTGACATATTTCAAAAAGAAGAGAACTGAAGGTATGATACATATGTACAAATCCTCTCAGCGGAGACATGAGTTTTCAAAGTGACTGACAGCTTTAATGATTATAAAACACGAGTTCTTTACCCAATTTGGTTTCATTCTCAATTTAAAGAAGAGGTTTTGTCTTTTCTTTAGAGTTTGTGGCTTCATCTACATGCTTGGGTGCAAAAGGGTAAAAAAAAAAAAAGCCATAATAGTAAATTATTGATTTGTGTGTGTGTGTGTGTGTGTGTGTGTGTGTGTGTGTGTGTGTGTGTGTGTGTGTGTGAGAGAGAGAGAGAGAGAGAGAGAGAGAGAGACGGGGCAGTATTGAGCACTGTGAATGTAGTGGGTCAGGTAATTTGGATGAGAACACATCATCAGCCACTAGCTACATCAACAAGTACACCGATGACAACACTGTTTCTAAGAACATCATCTCATGTGAACTGAAACATTTGACCCAAGTTAAACAATACATAGGCAATATTATCCAATTCTGACCCATGGGGAAATGTGTGGAGGTAACATCATGATTTGGGCCTGCTTTCCTGCACCAGGGCCTGGCCAGCTTGCAGTGAAGGAGGGGAAGATGAATTTCCAAGCTTATCAAAAAACTCTTCAAGATAATGTGTCTGTGCATCAGCTGAAACTCTGTAGAAGTTGGGTGATGCAACAGGATAATGACCCAAAACAGAGCCCAGACTTCAACCCAACAGAGATGATATGGAATGCCTTGAAGAGATTCACAAACATTGAAGCGTCCAAAGAATATGACAGAGCTAGAGGCAGTTCTGCCAGGACGAAAGGGTTAAAATTCCTCCTGAACAATGAGCAGATATGATCCACAGCTACAGGAAGTGCCTGGTTGAGGTTATTGCTGCCAACAGGGCGGGGTCAACAGATATTAATTGGAGGATTCACTTACTTTTTCCGCTACCATTTTGAATGTTGAATGAGTGTGTTCAATAACAACATGAACGATCAGATCTTTTTGTGAAAAACTCCCTGAGATGGTAATAGGAAGAAACCCTGAGAGGAACCAGACTCAACAGGGAACCCATCCTCATCTGGGTGAAATGGATAGCAGGGATTGATCTGCACTCATACTATGTGAGACTGGAAGTTGAATGAGAATAGAGTTCAGTTCATTATTGGAGGCTCACGTAGACTGCAGGAAACTCTAGTTCTTACCTATCGAGCGACTGAAGTCACAAGTCCTCAGAGAACAGCTGTCAGCATCAGCCGAGGAACCGTACCGAGTCACCACACACATCTCAGGCAGATCACACAGGGCATCTATGCAACGAGATCTCCAATCAGAAGCAGGAAACCAGGACAAGTTAGACATCTCCAGAGGGCAGAGGGGGTCTGGATCACTGGCAGCTCAGGAGCGACATGTAGACAGAGAGACAGAGAGAGGGCAAGGAGAGAGGGAAAGAGAAAAAGAGAGAGAGGTTTTAAACTCACTTTATTATAACAAAATTAAAGAAGGGACTATTTTACAATTTATATACAAATATATATATATATATATATATATAGAGAGAGAGAGAGAGAGAGAGAGAGAAATGAGAGATTTTTAACAAATTATACAATTTATATACAAATATACATATTGTATGCATACACACATTAAATATTCAATTCAATTCAATTTTATTTGTATAGCGCTTTTAACAATTTTCATTGTCGCAAAGAAGCTTTACACAATCAAAAGAATTATTTAAGTTTGTATGAAATGTGAATGTGTATGAATCAAAAAAAGGTCAGACAGTCCCTGATGAGCAAGCCGAGGGCGACAGTGGCAAGGAAAAACTCCCTGAGATGGCAGTAGGAAGAAACCTTGAGAGGAACCGACTCAACAGGGAACTCATCCTCATCTGCGTGAACAGAAAGCAGGAATTGATCTGCATTCATACTGTGTTGGGTGGCAGGCAGTTCAGTATAATAGTTGTTAATAGATGTTAATTGATGTTAATATGGAGTCCAAGTAGTTATTGGAGGCTCAGGTAGACTTGTAGGAAATTCCAGTTCTGAACTATTGAGCGACTGTAGCCAAGTCCACAGAGAAACGGCCGTCAACATCACGCGAGGCCAGAACCGTCTTCATAGTAGAGTGAAACCGTCCCCAGACATCGGACACATCCCAAAGAGAGACACAGGGCATCCATGTGACAAGATCTCCAACCAGAAGTGGGGCACCAGGATGAGTCAGGCAGGTCCAGAGGGCAGAGGGAGTCTGGATCAATGACAGCTCAGGAACAACATGTGTAGCTCGACAGAAAGAAAGAGGGGGGGGTGGGAGAGAGAACAGGAGAGGGGAGAGCAAAAGAGGAGAGATAACAATTAGGTCTGGTCACAGTGACGTAATGTATAAGGTGAATGTATATTTAGTGCAGAGTGCAAGCAGGGACTCCGGCAGGACTAACTATGACATCATCACTAAAAGGGAGGAGCCAGAAGGAAACACAGACATGAGGGGGAACTGAGATGTAAAGCAACCAATCACCTCACCGTCAACAAGCCTGAGTGATCAATGAGAGTGGGGAGGACAGCATCTAAACATACCAGTTCACCAGATACTCTACGTCCATGAGTCCCCCAGATCTGCTCCTTTACCTAAGGCTAATCTATTTACAAAAATGCTTGGCTAAATAAATAAGTTTTTAGCCTAGACTTAAACACTGAGACTGTGTCTGAGTCCCAAACATTAATAGGAAGACTATTCCATAACTTTAGGGCTTTGTAGGAAAAAGCTCCGCCCCCTGCTGTAGTTTTAATAATACGTGGTACTGACAGGCAGCCTGCATCCTTTGATGGAAGTAGGCGTGGCGGATCGTAAGGCACTAAGTGTTCACTCAGATACTGCGGCGCGAAAACATTTAGTGCTTTATACGTCAAAAGTAGTATCTTAAAATCAATGTGAAATTTCACAGGGAGCCAATGCAGTGTAGATAAGATAGGGGTGATGTGCTCGTATCTTCTGGTTCTAGTGAGGACCCTCGCTGCTGCATTCTGGACTAACTGAAGCTTGTTTATACACCTAGTTAAACAACCAGACAGAAGGCGTTACAATAGTCCAACCTAGAAGTGATAAAAGCATGAACTAGTTTTTCTGCATCATTTAGTGACAATATGTTTCTTATCTTGTCAATATTTCTAAGGTGAAAGAAAGCTATCCTGGTGATATTATCTACATGAGCTTCAAATGAAAGGCTGGAATCTATAATCTATAATCTATTATACCCGACTGGGGCCGCCTCATTGGTTCCCATGGGATTCGCTGTCGCGCTGGGAACAGTGATTGGCAGGGGCGATGTCCAATCCCAGGACCTGAAAGATACGGGAGCCAAAACACAAAACATCCCACAAAATACTACGGGACGTAACAGAGGTCTTTTACTGTTGCACTTGATGGAACAGAAAGGCCATCTAAAGTTACAGTGCGATCAGAAAGCCTACTTCTAGCTCCTTGTTGTCCTATGACCAGAACTTCTGTCTTATCAGGATTAAGCAGAAGGAAGTTAATTAACATTCAATTCAATAAAATTTTATTTGTATAGCGCTTTTACCAATTGATATTGTTGCAAAGCAGCTTTACACAATCAAAAGAATACAGTCCAAATAACATCCAGTCTCTTATATCCTGTACATTTTGCTCAACTTTAGTAAGCAGTTTTTTCTCGTCTAGTTTTGCTGAGACGTATAACTGTGTCAGCATAACAATGAAAACTAATACCATGGTTATGAATTATGTTGCCCAGAGGAAGCATGTAAAAAGAAAAAAGCAGTGGGCCTAAAACTGAACCCTGTGGAACACCAAACTCCACTTGAGAACATGAGGAATGGCCACCATTTAAATCTACAAACTGAGAACGATCAGTCAAATAGGATCTGAGCCAGGAGAGGGCCGTTCCCTTAATTCCTACTACCTTTTCTAATCTGTGAAGGAGAATACTATGATCAATGGTGTCAAAAGCTGCACTGAGGTCCAGTAACACAAGTATAGTGACGCAACCCTGATTAGAGGCCAATAGGAGGTCGTTTACTACTTTAACAAGTGCTCTCTCTGTGCTGTGATGAGGCCTAAATCCTGACTGATACAATTCATTTATGCCATTCCTATGCAGATATAAACATAGCTGATGTGCTACTGTCTTTTCCAGAATCTTAGAAAAAAAGGGAAGTTTGATATCTGTCTGTGATTGGACAGCTGACAGGGTCGAGGTCAGGTTTCTTAATTAGCGGTTTAATAACTGCTAATTTAAAGGATTTGAGAACACACCCACTGCTGAGTGAAAAGTTAATTATTTTCAACAGGGGTTCCGTTATTGCTGGTACTATCTGTTTGAAAAAATGTGCTGGTATAGGATCTAAGGATCTAGGATGTATATTTTAGACACATTATATTTGTCTTGTTACTCTTAACACAGATCAGATCACATTTTGTGAATAATTAATGCAGAAAACCATGAAATTCCACATGGGTTCACATACTTTTTCTTGCAACTGTATATTTAAAATTTGCATTTAGAAAAAAATATATATTTGTATATCCTTTACAGTACAATGAAATTCTTTTCTTTGCATATTTCGGCCATGATGAAGCATTCCTATGTTAGGGAGGGTAAAGGGACTGTCTCAAGGTTCCAACAGTGGCAGCTTGGCAGTGCAGGGGCTCGAACGGCCTGAATCCTGCAATCATTAACACAGAGGCTTACTGTTTGAGCCGCCACTGTCCTAGATCAATATGCAGGAAACTTTGTAAACAATTATATTTTACAATTAATTTTCTGTATATTTATACTTTTTTCAAGACGACAGAAAAAGCACCCATTTAACAAAATGGTCCATGAATGCATTAAGGTGCAGTATGTTGGAACATTTGTACTAATTGTTTTGTATTGTTTGCATAGTTTGCATGTTATTGCCTAACTGAGAGCATTTCCACTTGCATCAGTTTTTTTCAGGTGATCTTTCATGAACAGTGAAATGAAATCAGCAGAGAAACTCATCCTTGTTTATTCTCTATTTAAAGGTTTGTGAGTGATCTCTTTATTAGTGTGTGAGTCTGTAGCATAACTCAACATGGCTGTAACATACAGTATTTTACAGTACAGGGTTTTTTATTGCTTGTGGAAAAGTAATAATACATTGTGGTGTTTGTGTTACATTTACAAGGATTTTGTCTCCTTGTTTTTACTCCAGTAATGAAGGTGTGTGTGTGTGTGTGTGTGTGTGTGTGTGTGTGTGTGTGTGTGTGTGTGTGTGTGTGTGTGTGTGTGTGTAGTTGTTTTGTGTAGAGAATTCTCCATCAGTCTACCAGAGAGTGTAGAAGCTCTGCGAGGACTCTGTGTTCTCATACCCTGCAGATTTGAGATTAATGAACAATATGATGGAGACCTCCAGGGAGATCCTGCAGTGATCTGGTTAAAAGACGGCACTAACATTAACAATAACAGAGTCTTTACCTCTAAAGAAATTAAAGAAAGCAAGATCGAAGGGGACATTATTGGGGACCTCCGCATGAAGAACTGCACCACCGTCTTCTACGACATCAGATACAGTGACGGAGGAGTTTATTACTTTAGACTAGAAACTTCAGGAAGCCTGAAACACACTTATACTTCTACATCAGTATTTGTTAATGTGCAAGGTGAGACCTGCAGCAGTGTGTGTGTGTGTGTGTGTGT
The DNA here is from genome assembly GCA_011419295.1 of Clarias macrocephalus. Classification (NCBI taxonomy): domain Eukaryota; kingdom Metazoa; phylum Chordata; class Actinopteri; order Siluriformes; family Clariidae; genus Clarias; species Clarias macrocephalus. The sequence continues at coordinate 49,997 of JAAGKR010003748.1, forward strand.
GTGTGTGTGTGTGTGTGTGTGTGTGTGTGTGTGTGTGTGTACAGTATAACTGTAATTACACTGATGATGCACTGGAACACATTTAAAACTCATCTCTAATGTGATACTGTGTGTTTATCTCAGACTCTCCAATCAGCCCCTCAATAAGACTGTATAAGGAGGATCAGGGGGAGGTGGAGGACCACAATGAGGTGGTGGAGGGAACTTCAGTGAGGATCATCTGCTCTGCTCCAGCTCCTCCATGTCTCTTAAAGCCTCCCACTTTTACATGGAACTTCCTGCCTGAGGAGAGAAGACAGGAGCAGAACCACAACATCAGCTTCAGCTCCTCTCAGCTGAACTTCAAATCTACTCACCTGCATCATGGGCAGGATTTCACCTGCACTGCCACCTACTGGCTCCAGAACAAGAACATATCAGTACAGAGCTCTGTTACACTCCATGTTCTGTGTAAGTGCTGATTAATCAGTTCACATTCACTACACTTTTAATGATTCATGGAGTCTCCTAAATCCTGTTCTTCCTCCTTCAGATGGTCCTAGAAACACATCAGTATCAGCATCGCCATCTGCTTCAGTGGTTTTGGCCAGTTCAGTGTCTCTGAGTTGCAGCAGTGATGCAAACCCAGCAGTGCTGAACTACACCTGGTACAGAGAGAACAGAGAGCAGATAGGAACCGGAGACCATCTCACCATCAACACCACTGATTCTACACACAGTGGTTTATACTACTGTAGAGCTCAAAACCAGCACGGAGATCACAACTCATCTGTCTGCCTGGATGTTCAGTGTGAGTACAGTGCTGGGGCTTTGGTATATGACATTATTTTAATTAAGTATTAAAATGGGCTCAGCCCTAAAAAGAAAGTCAGCTATTTTGCTTGCCATTTTTTCACAGTCTTAGCTATAGTGTTGTTGAACCGAGGCATTATTTTGGGCTTAAATTTATATGAAATATGGCTAATACACTAGCAAACCACACAATAGCTACATTCTTTTGTGAAGGCAATGCAACTGTTTGTTCATAACATCAAAAGCTTAAATAATTGACACCCATTATAATTAATGCCTCAAAATATAATTTTGTGGTGCTGCTGTAGTTATAAAAACTGCTAAGAAATCATTAAAATATTGAACTCATTCTGAAAAAGAAATTAAGAAATATTTTGGGAATGGGTTAAAAAAGGTCAGATTATGTTGAAATTGTTTTACCCTCAAATTTCTGTTTCAAAGCGTCCTGTTCTTTCTCCTTCAGATGGTCCTAGAAACACATCAGTATCAGCATCTCCATCTGCTTCAGTTGGTTTGGGCAGTTCAGTGTCTCTGAGTTGCAGCAGTGATGCAAACCCAGCAGTGCTGAACTACACCTGGTACAGAGAGAACAGAGAGCAGATAGGAACCGGAGACCATCTCACCATCAACACCACTGATTCTACACACCGTGGTTTATACTACTGTAGAGCTCAAAACCAGCACGGAGATCACAACTCATCTGTCTACCTGGATGTAGAGTGTGAGTAATTAGAAAGGTTAGACACAAGACCCTTTAAATCTTTCTAACCTTAGACAATCTAAAGCATTTTTCTTGTCCTTCTCATGCAATTTCATGACTCAAGATTAAAAGATTCATTTGTCACATGCATTTGTAGCAAATACAAAAGTGCAGTAAACTAAAATGCAGCACCTTTGGAGACTATTGATAACAAAAAGGAATAAATTGATCATATTAAATTGTAAGATTTTTCACACTGGGCGCACTACAGACACAAGGTGAGGTCTTACGGGAAAAGAGTAGTTTTATTAAGAACAATGGGAAAAGGAAAGGGTTTTAAGCAGGGAGGGAGGAAAGAAGTTTAGTTTTTAAAAATTGTAACTCTGGATAAATAACTGGATAAAGATGTCTGCCAAATGTCGTGGAGTGAGATGAAGCTTCTCACTCTCTCTCTGCTAGCCTAGTTTCCAGAAAGGAGGTTGGCCTGGAACCAGTGGGACAATCTCAACATCGACCATCTTGTCATTTTATCCACCAAGTTTATCATGACCATGTCTATGTTATTAACAGCTAAACTATAATGACTGAAACGCAGTATCACTTACCTTCCCCTTCCCGTTTTGAGGTGAGATAGTGTTGTGTGTAGAATGTGGGAGGTGATGTCATCTGTGGTTCTGTTTAATCACTAAGCAAACAGGTAAGGTTCTAGCATGCTGGTAGACAGCAGTGGCAGGAGTAAAATACTTAATACTCAAGTAAAAGTACAAGTACTTGCCTAAAATGTACTTGAAATACATCTTCTCAAGTTAAATGTGCTTTAAGTACAATTACTTCACAAAAGAAAAACAACCAAAAACTTTGGATATCTAAACAACTGAGATACTGATAAACAATATTTTTAAGGATTTAAACACAATTGGCAAGTTATTGGCATGAAACACAAAAATTGTGTAAGCATTCACAACTCTTTTGCTCAGTATGTCACGGCACGCCAGGTCATGCCCACCTGTCAAACTAAGCCATGATCTCCCACAACTCCATTCCATACTCCAGATCGCTGTTTCAGTTTTGCCGCCTCATTGACCGGCTTGAGCACACCTGTTGCTCATTTCAATCATGGCTCTGCTCTATTTAACTTGCTCACAAACAACCTCCCATTGCCAGATTATTGTGTGCCTTAACGCCCAATTTTCCAGCGATTTTACCTGGCCTGCTACTCGGATCTCGACTCACGCTTTGTTTTACGGACCACGCCTTTTGCTTCACGTCTTGGATTGTTGTTTGTTTGGATTTCTGGATAACGACCCTCGCCCTCGTATCTCGACCACGGATTTGGATCACGGACTCTATTAGTTTTCTCGGCTTTGACCCACGCACGCTCACCACCGCCTCATCTTTACAAGGCAATCAGCGCATTCAACAACACGAGCTCTGCACTTGGATCCACCAGGCCCGTCCGGACCGTAACAGTATAATCTGGACAAAAATGGATCCAGCAGAGATAGCTCGGCTGGGGGCAGCGCTGCAGAGCCAAGGCGCCCTTCTAGGATCTCATCAGCAGGATATTCAGCAAATCATGACCACGCTTCACACCGTCACACAAACGCTGACCTCCCTCGCTGATCAGATCCAGCAGCTGCACCGTACTGCATCTCCTGCCCCTCAGGCACCACCGCCACCACCGTCACATATCACCCACCACGGAACGATCAAAGGTCGGCCTCCCTCAGGAGCAAACCCACCTCCTCAGAAGAGGAGATCCCTTGTCTTTCTCAGGTCCCTGTTGAATACCATGACCTCAAGCAGGCGTTCAGCAAATCACGTGCCATCTCTCTCTCCCCCCCCATCGCCCGTACGATTGCCCCATCGATCTCCTCCCTGGCACCACTCCTCCACGAGGTCGTCTCTACTCATTGTCACGACCTGAAAGAGAAGCCATGGAAAAGTATATCTCTGAGTCCTTAGCTGCAGGGATCACCCACCCCTCCTCCTCCCCAGCTGGTGCTGGATTTTTCTTTGTGGAGAAAAAGGACAAATCTCTTCGCCCATGCATAGATTATAGGGGGCTAAATGACCTTACAATCAAGAACCGCTACCCACTTCCGTTGATGTCGACAGCTTTCGAATTACTCCAGGATGCGAATGTTTTCACAAAACTCGACCTCACCACCTAGTCAGGATAAGAGAAGGTGACGAATGGAAAACAGCCTTTAACACCCCCACTGGCCACTATGAATATTTGGTGGTTCCATTCGGTTTAACCAATGCCCCAGCTGTGTTTCAGGCTCTCATAAATGATGTTCTCCGGGATTTTCTCAACAACTTTGTCTTTGCCTATCTTGACGACATCCTGATCTTCTCTCGCTCACTGAAGGAACACAAAATCCATGTACGGCAAGTCTTGCAACGTTTAATGGAGAATAAGCTCTATGTCAAAGCGGAGAAATGTCAGTTCCACCAACAATCCACCTCCTTTCTGGGCTATTTCATCTCCCCATCGGGAATCCAGATGGACCCAGCCAAGATCAAGGCAGTCACTGAATGGCCTATCCCATCGTCCAGGGCCTATCCCATCGTCCAGATGCGAACTTCAACGCTTCCTGGGCTTTGCCAATTTCTATCGACGTTTCATCAGAAACTACAGTTCAGTGGCTACGCCTCTCACCACTCTCACCTCTACCAAGATCCCTTTTCAGTGGAACCCTCAAGCCCAGGAAGCATTCAACCACCTTAAACGCTTATTCACCACAGCACCAATTCTGGTCTTCCCCGTCTCTTCACTTCAGTTCATCGTCAAGGTGGATCCTTCCGAAACAGGCGTGGGAGCAGTCCTCTCCCAGAGATCTCCCCAAGATAACAAACTTCACCCATGCTCGTTCTTCTCTCGCTGCCTCACACCCCCTGAACGCAATTACGACATCGGAGATCGTGAGCTCTTGGCAGTTAAGCTCGCTTTAGAAGAGTGGAGACACTGGCTGGAGGGAGCTGAACTCCCTTTTCTCGTCTGGACGGACCATAGAAACCTTGAATATCTCAAGTCAGCTAAGAGACTGAACGCACGTCAGGCACGCTGGTCACTCTTCTTCTCCAGGTTCAATTTCACATTGTCTTACCGTCCAGGCTCTAAGAACACTAAACCCGATGCCCTGTCTCGACAATTCGCCACCCCTCAGGACGGGCGTACCACAGAAACCATCCTACCACCTCAATGTCTAGTGGCTGCCACTCGGCTGGAAGTAGAGAACCAAGTCCTGCAATTACTAGAGCACGAGCCAGGTCCTAGTAATGTCCCTCCCGGGAAGCTCTTCGTCCCAGCTTCAGCCCGTCCTTCAGTATTAGAGTGGAGCCACAAGTCTAAGTTAGCATGCCACCCAGGGGCTACCCGCACTCTCGCTCTACTACAGCAACGATTCTGGTGGCCATCCATCACAGAAGATGTAAAGAACTTTGTAGCGGCATGCGACATATGCACCAGAAACAAAACACCCAACCGTCCGCCCGAGGGTCTACTCAAACCCCTCCCCATCCCCCATCGCCCTTGGTCCCATATCGCTCTCGACTTTGTCACTGGACTACCCTCCTCCAACAATAACACGTGTATACTCACCATAGTTGATCGTTTCTCAAAAGCTGCTCACTTTGTCCCTCTACCCAAACTCCCTTCCGCCAAAGAAACCGCCAAGCTCATGGTCAACCATGTATTTCGTCTCCATGGCCTTCCTGTAGACATAGTCTCCGACAGGGGTCCCCAGTTCTCAGCCCAATTCTGGAAGGCTTTCTGTAGTCTCATTGGTGCAACACCTAGCCTCTCGTCCGGTTTTCACCCTCAGAGCAACGGCCAGACCGAACGCACCAATCAGGAGCTTGAGAAGACCCTAAGGTGCATGACCTCTCGGGACGCAGCTTCATGGAGTGATTTTCTTCCCTGGGTGGAATACGCACATAACTCACTCCCCACCTCTGCCACTGGAATGTCCCCATTTCAATGCTGTTTAGGCTACCAGCCATCGCTATTTCCCACCCAAGAGGAGGAAACGGCTGTCCCTTCAGCTCAAGCTTTTGTTCGCCGCTGTAGAAACACCTGGCGACGGGCCCGTGTTCAGCTTGTACGTACCGTGAGCACTTTCCAACGTAAGGCTAACCGGCACCGCAGTGCAGCCCCAAAGTATCACGTTGGTCAAAGAGTCATGCTCTCCACTCGCGATCTGCCACTCAAGACCACATCCAGGAAACTTTCCCCAAGATTCATAGGTCCCTTCACAATCTCACGCATCATCAACCCTTCCTCCGTCAGACTGGCTCTCCCTCTTTCCATGCGTCGAGTTCACCCCACATTCCACGTCTCCCAGATACGCAGATTGGTGCCATGTCCTCTGGCTCCGCCACCTCCCCCTCCCCCACCGCCTCGGCTCATAGACGGGGGCGAAGCCTTCACTGTCCGTAAGCTGCTCAAGTCTCGCCGCCAAGGGCGCGGCCTACAGTATCTTGTGGACTGGGAAGGGTATGGGCCTGAGGAGAGGAGCTGGGTTCCAGCCAGATTTATCCTGGATCGCTCTCTGATCACAGATTTTCACTGCCATCATCCTGAGGCTCCCTCAAGAACGCCAGGTGGCGTTCGTAGGGCGGGGGGTACTGTCACGGCACGCCAGGTCACGCCCACCTGTCAAACTAAGCCATGATCTCCCACGACTCCATTCCATACTCCAGATCGCTGTTTCAGTTTTGCCGCCTCATTGACCGGCTTGAGCACACCTGTTGCTCATTTCAATCATGGCTCTGCTCTATTTAACTTGCTCACAAACAACCTCCCGTTGCCAGATTATTGTCTGCCTTAACGCCCAATTTTCCAGCGATTTCACTTGCCCTGCTACTCGGATCTCGACTCACGCTTTATTTTACGGACCACGCCTTTTGCTTCACGTCTTGGATTGTTGTTTGTTTGGATTTCTGGATAACGACCCTCGCCCTCGTATCTCGACGACGGATTTGGATCACGGACTCTATTAGTTTTCTCGGCTTTGACCCACGCACGCTCACCACCGCCTCATCTTCACAAGGCAATCAGCGCATTCAACAACACAAGCTCTGCACTTGGATCCACCAGGCCCGTCCGGACCGTAACACAGTATGGAAAATATTTAGCTAGATCACTTCTAGTCTTATCTTAACAAGTTCACCTGTTTAAGATGCTTGAAAAAGGAGCCAAGAGAATCCGCTGCCCATAGAGCTACAGTAGTTGGCAGGATCTGTTGAGCAGGTAACTGTTGATCATTTTGGCATCTAACCAATCTGAACTTTCATAGTGATCTGCCACTCATTTCTATGAATTAGTATTGGTAGAATTACTTTGCCCTTGTCCTTTCCACATTTGGGTTACACTATCATGTCAGTGACGGTGTAAATGCTTATGTTTAGATTAGAAAATCAATATATTTCTGTGTAGAAGTAAAAAGTATCACATATGTAAACACTCAAGTAAGGTACAGATACATTAAATAATAATAATGATAATAATAATAATAACACAAGTACAGTAATAAAGAATTTGTACTTCATTTCTTGCCACCTCTCTGGGTAAAGAAGGTCTAACCAGACAGGGCAGACACAGGTAGCCACTTGATAGCATAATAAAAGGAAACTTTTAGAAAAGTAACTAATGGAGTCTTGTGTGTATTAGTCCCCTAAAGCTAAAGTGCCCAACCCAAAAGCTAGTTCCTGTTAGAAATTGTGCAGTGCGATATGTGTGCTGAATCTGAGGATAGTGGAGATATGCTGAGTTGCTGGAACCACCATGCTCACTATGTTTCTTATATATTTTATTTCTTATTACGTGTCTAACATGTTTAATATAGTCTCTGCTCTATCTCTGGTTCTTTGTTTCCTGTCAGAAAGTCAGGCTGATGCAGTTTAAACATTTACTGAGCAGATTACAAGGCAAACAATACAAAATAGAGAGCAAGAACTGGATCAAAATCAGGCAAAATGTCAGGCGATGTATAAACGGAATATCAGAGACCAGCCAAAAGCAAAAAGCAAAAACTTAGCAACAGCCATAATACCAAACCAACAAAGCGCAAACATGCTTGTTAAAGTCTAGTCCAGTAAGAATCTTTGTGCAGAATGGTGAGAAAGCCAGGTCTAGTTGTGTCAGGGTGGATAGTTTGGCTGGAGTGAGCTGTAATTTGAAGCCTTCACATAAGTCTCTGTCCTGCCCTAGCTGTCCCACAAGGGGATCAGTCTCCCCTGGGATCCTTAAAATGGTGCTGTGGGTTTTACATCAGATAAGTAAATGCATTGGATTGAGGTTAACACCATAGCTATATTTTGAGATATACAGTGTAATAAGAAAGCAGTTATTCTACTGTGCACTGAATATTTAAAGAAAAACATTAAGAAAGAAAGTCTTTAATAAGTCTTAATAAGTAAAAGGTCTTGAATGTCATGGGAAAAGTACTTGAGGCTAACAGTCTCATCAATTTTCCTATGTACTTGGTTGTTTAGATGCTCCAAGAAAGATGTCAGTATCAGTGTCTCCGTCTGCTTCAGTGGTTTTGGGCAGTTCAGTGTCTCTGAGTTGCAACAGTGATGCAAACCCAGCAGTGCTGAACTACACCTGGTACAGAGAGAACAGAGAGCAGATAGGAAGCGGAGACCATCTCACCATCAACACCACTGATTCTACACACAGTGGTTTATACTACTGTAGAGCTCAAAACCAGCATGGAGATCACAACTCATCTGTCTACCTGGATGTTCAATGTGAGTACTTACAACATTTAAACACAAGAGATTTTTAAAGTAGAGTGCTGGAGTGGTGGGCAGTGGGAGGTCAAACGTAAGCTCTGCATAATGGCATCTGCTGCATGCCATCAATCTATGAACTAAATGTAAATACTCAAGTTTTCCTAAACCCATGCTCAAGAGCTCATTTCAACATGGACTTAGAATAAAAAAAAATATTTTAAAAACTTGACTATTTTTTTTTTTGCCATGATCCGCAGACTTAATGACAATGCTGTAGAACTTATGCCTTAAAAGCATTGCAAAGATAATAGGAAAACAAGTATTAGTGGTGAACCATGAAATGAAGACATTTCGAACTACACAATGCTAGTTATGCATTTTCTCATTGCCTTTATGCATGTGTAACCTAAAGGCGTTTTCACACTGGGGTCCGGGAACCGTTTCCAAGCACACTTGGCCCCTGGACCAGTTGGTTTTTGTCTGTGAGAATGCAATCATTCAAATTGTTCCGCGCTCTGGAACGAATCCCTGAACGAATTGCAGAGGTGGAAGGCAGGACATAAGTATGTTAATTAATGTTAATATGGAGTCCAGGTAATTATTGGAGACTCAGGTAGACTTGTAGGAAATTCCAGTCCTGAAATATCGAGCGACTGTAGCCAAGTCCGGAGAGAAACAGCTGTCAACATCAGTTGAGGCCAGAACCGTCTACATAGTAGAGTGAAACCGTCCCCAGACACCGGACATCCCAAAGAGACATGTGACAAGACCTCCAACCAGTAGCGGGGCACCAGAATGAGTCAGGCAGGTCCAGAGGGCAGAGGGAGTCTGGATCAATGGCAGCTCAGGAACGACGTGTGTAGCTCGACAGAGAGAGGGAAAGAGAGAGGGCGAGAGCAGAAGAGGAGAGGTAACAGTTAGGTCTGGTCACAGTCACTTAATGTATAAGGTGAATGTATATTTAGTGTAGATTGCAAGCAGGGACTCTGGCAGGACTAACTATAACAGCATAACTAAAAGGGAAAGCCAGAAGGAAACACAGACATGAGGGCTCCCTGAGATGTAAAGCAACCAATCACCTCACCATCAACAAACCTGAATGATCAATGAGAGTGGGGAAGACAGCATCTAAACATACCAGTTCACCAGATACTCTACGTCCATGAGTCCCCCAGATCTGCTCCTTTACCTAAGGCTAATCTACTTACAAAATGCTGGGCTAAATGAATAGGTTTTTAGCCTAGACTTAAACACTGAGACTGTGTCTGAGTCCCGAACATTAATAGGAAGACTATTCCATAACTTTGGGGCTTTGTAAGAAAAAGCTCTGCTCCTTGCTGTAGTTTTTATAAAATGCGCTACTGACAAGCAGCCTGCTTCGTAAGACACTAGCAGTTCACTCAGATACTGTGGCGCGAGACCATTTAATGCTTTATACGTCAATAGTAGTATTTTAAAATCAATGCAAAACTTCACAGGGAGCCAATGCAGTGTAGATAAGATAGGGGTGATGTACTCGTATCTTCTGGTTCTAGTGAGGACTCTCGCTGCTGCATTCTGAACTAACTGAAGCTTGTTTATATGCCTAGTTGAACAACCTGACAGTAAAGCGTTGCAATAGTCCAACCTAGAGGTGATAAAAGCATGAACTAGTTTTTCTGCATCGTTTAGTGACCATATATTCCTTAACTTGGCAATATTTCTGAGGTGAAAGAATGATATCCTGGTGATATTGTCTACATGAGCTTCAAATGAAAGGCTGTAATCTATAATCACACCGAGGTCTTTTACTATTGCACTAGATAGAACAGAAAGGCCATCTAAAATTACAGTGTGGTCTAAAATCTTGCTTCTAGCTGCATGCGGTCCTATGACTAGAACTTCTGTCTTATCAGGATTAAAGGATTAAAGTTAATTAGCATCCAGTCTCTTATATCCTTTACGCATTGCACAACTTTAGCAAGCAGGTTTCTCTCATCTGGTTTTGCTGAGACATATAACTGTGTGTCATCAGCATAACCGTAAAAACTGTATATAATGCTTATGGATTATGTTGCCCAAAGGAAGCATGTAAAGGGAAAAAAGCAGTGGGCCTAAAACCAAACCCTGTGGGCCACCACACTCCGCTAGAGAATATGCAGAATAATCACCATTTAGATCTACATACTGATAACGATCAGTCAAATAGGATCTGAGCCAGGAGAGGGCCGTTCCCTTAGTTCCTACTACATTTTCTAATCTGTGAAGGAGAATACTATGATCAATGGTGTCAAAAGTTACGCAACCCTGATCAGAGGCCAATAGGAGGTCATTTACTACTTTAACGAGTGCTGTCTCTGTGCTGTGATGAGGCCTAAATCCTGACTGATACAGTTCATGTATGTTATTTCTATGCAGATATGAACATAGCTGCTCCGCTACTATCTTTTCCAGAATCTTAGAGATAAATGGGAGGTTTGATATCTGCCTGTAATTGGACAGCTGACAGGGGTCGAGGTCAGACTTGTTATTTATCGGTTTTATGTGTCGTTATGGGATCTAATATACAGGTTGATAAATTTGCAGAAGAGATGAGTGAAATTAGTTCATTTTCTTCAAGCGGAGTAAAGTGTTCTAGGTTCTGATCTGACATGGTTAGTTTAACATCTGAATTAATTACATTGTCCGGTTTCAAAGCCTCAATTTTATGCCTAATATTTACAATTTTATTATTAAAGAAGTTCATGAAGTCCTCACTACTGTTGTTGTGGAGATTTCTGCAGTGTCCTATTTCTGGTTAATTTGGCTACAATATTAAATACAAATCTAGGATTATTTTTGTTATTTTAAGAGTGGAGAGATACGTTGATCTAGCATCACTGAGAGCTTTTCTATAGTTCAGGATGCTTCTCCTTCCAAGCTATTTGAAAAACTAACAATTTAGTTTGGCACCATTTACGAGTTAATAGGGTAGCATAAAAACCATCCAGTGTGATCGAGTCGGAACCCCTCTGACCCACAACAACATCTACCTTCATCATCGGAACCGGACAGTGTGGAGCCTGGTCC